>JAAEAF010006305.1:0-41246 GCA_011037195.1 Triatoma infestans | reverse complement strand
GTTAGGTGAATCTGGGTGAAGGAATATCAAGTACTTCACCCAACTAGGTTAGTTTAGTTATTATAAAGGGGAAAGGAATATCGAGTACTTTCCCCTCGTGTGAATGCATGGAATGAATGGATCATTAGTATGAATGTATTTATAGGCGAGAATGTATTTATTAGCGTGAATGTTTTTTATTGGTCTGAATGTATTTATTGGCGAGAATGTTAGCATGATTGCTTAGCGTAGGTTTTTATTTATCAAGGGGTTGAAAGAAAATTTATAAAAGTATTTCAACCCCATTAGCTCTAAGTCAAATTTAGTCTAGATCATTTAGGATGTGCAGGAACATTAGTTAAAAGTACTGCACATCCACTATTGGTACAGTGAATAGCCTCCTTCGCAAAATCAGTAATATTTTATACTAAGCTAATATTATTTAACTTGTAATAATACTCTTAATAAACTTTAGTGCAAATAGAAAGTATTTATATTAAACATCAGGTTTTTTCTTTAGTCTGAATCTACCCCAGTTATTATTAAAATAAGGGATGGCACAAACAATAACCCCACACTCCTACTCGTCGACTAGATCGATGATATAAGAGGGGATGTGTGGGTAAGATCCTCGAAAGCCTGTGGCTCCTCCCTGCCTTGCTGAGCAAGACACTGTGTGTGTGGAAGCTACACAGTTAGCATGTGTCATCCCAGCTCGACTGGCCTAGGCACTAGAAACAAAAAAACAGTTAGAAGCGCTAATGACCATCGTAGTCGATGCGCAAAAAAAAAGAAGAAAAAAAAAGCTAAATGAAGTTCACCCAGCCGAATGATTTTTGTTCATACAGAAGCAAGTATTCATGCTACTACTGAATGTATAACTACAAATAACAACAGCGCATGATTTACAGGAAATGTGTTCAAGTAGTGTAAATCAAAAACAAATTAATACAAAACAAACTTTAATTATAGTTATTTTTGTTGATAATGAAACAGTAGTAAACAAAAAATGATAATCATGAGAAAGAAATAAAAGTAAGAATTAAAGATGATAAATTGATAAAAAAACATTCATGCTAAAAGTTACTTCTTTGTTTATCAATTTGTTAATCATTTTAAATAAAAGTGTCAGGTACGAATTAAATCTGTAATTGTACAAACAATTTTGTATAGATGATTAAAAAGGTCATATTAGACATTTAAAAAAATATGAAATAAAATACACTGATAAAAATGATAATAATCGTAAATAGAAAAAAAAGAAATAGCTAAACTCCCTCCCTCCTAAAAATAGCTCTCAATTCATGTTACGGCCAGCAAGTATAAATATTCTTTAATTGAACCATTTAATTGCTGACTTTATATTTTGATTTGGTACGTGAACTTGTGTCAACTCAGCAGACGGACTTACAGTCCATGCCAGCGTTGTTAAGGATTAGTTTATGCTGTTTAAAGTTTCGAAAATGAACAAGTCATTATTATTATTAGAAAATTAAATATTGTTTATAAAATTGCATTAAAAAAAAATCTAAGACTACTTTCCAAAAATAAGATAATATGAAAGAAATATTCTACTTTCAATGTTTGTTTTTAATTTCAAGGTTGAAGGGCGATACAAAACGATGGTTTTGGCACTTACGTGATGAAGGTTAATATATAGTAAATAAGACATGTTCACTAGGCAATCATTTTTTTAAATCGAATTTAATTACATGTCATTAAAATAAATATAATTCAGTGAAAACTGAGATGTATACAATTAATAAATACAAGAAACTAATATATATTTATATAGCATTATATATATATTATATATATATTCTTATATATATATAGGAATGAGCACATTGAATTTTAATAGGAAATAATTTATTATTTAAAAAAATAATAAAACCAAAGAAATGTGTTCTTTAATAGATCGATATCAATCTCTATCATAAATTTACATATTCAATAGTTAATGTTCACCTCAACCTCAACAGACCTCCACATTAATTTGTAATGATTTAAACGTGCAGGAATGAAATATAGAATCAAATTTTTGTCTGTGAATGGATATATGTAGGTAATTAATTAGCAATTATATCATCACTCTAATAATATCGATAAAATCTCAATAAGTGGAAAACAATCTGTTGCGAAATATTCTCATTACTTTCATATCAATTCTCGATTTTTAACAATTCTAAATCACACATTTTTTAGGGAATTCATATTTCCTATTCATTTACTTCAAACAGAAAAATTCAAGAATTACATTTAATTCTTAAATATCATTTAATAAATGGTAGAACCCAACATTACATTTATATGGCACATTACTAGGGCAAGGTGAAAAGTCGGCTCGGGTTGGCCCATAGATCGCACAGCTCCAATGGAATTACTGTTTCTTTATGTTGGCACACTTGTTGCAAAAATGTAAATACAAAAAGTAAATACCAAATGTGAATTCGATCAGACAAATAATTTGTTTGTGTTTTGAACAAAATTAATAAACTTAAATACCGTTCCGTCATGAAATTTTTCGTTTTGGATGGTTTATCGCCGCCAGAAATTCATCAAAATTTGGTGAAAGTGTATAAGGAGTCTGCTCCTATGTTATCAACATGGCTAGCTGAGTTTAAAAGCGGTCGTACATGGATTGAAGTTGATCCGCATGGAAAAACGGCCAAAAACTCTAAGTACCGAAGAAAATATCGAGAACATACATAATATCGTTCTGGATGATTGACGATTTAAGGATCCCCCACACCGACGCGAAACATTCGCAGCCGCGGCGGACACGGAACCGCAGCGGAACAATAGTCATGGCGGTCTATACATGTATTCACACTAAGTGAGGCGGATTCTGCAACTATGGCGGCAGTACAGCGTCGTTCCGCTCCAACGCTGCATGCAGAGTTTTTTCCGCTGCCGCTATTGTTCCGCCACTTGGAATTGTTAAAAAAATGGTGTTTTCCATTTACGAAGTTCTAATTACGTGTTCTATTACGAAGTTCATTAATTTCATGAATCCATTTCCTTTTCTTTTTACTTCTGAAATAAAAAAGTGGTGTTATTATAAAAATGTCTGTATATCCACTTACCTGTTTTTTACACTTTCAGCAAGTGCCAATAATAACAGAGCTTCTTCTTCATCAGAATCAGACGAAGACATTGTAATACGTTAACGATAAATATTTAAAAAAAATAAATTTTGGTAGAATGCTCAAAGACCCACCAAGGAAATCTGAGGCTAGCTGAGAAAGATCCAATATTCGCTACCGCGTCGGTGTGGGCAAACTTGTTTCGCTGCCGCGACGCCAGGAAGTTTTCCGCCACCGAAAGTTCGCATCTGCCGCGACAGCGAATGTTTCTCGTTGGTGTGGGGGATCCTTAAAGGTGTGTGAAACAGTTAAGGCTGTAGGCATCTCAGAAGAAGGGGTACGCCATATTTTACACGAAGAACTCAGTATGAGAAAGCTTTATGCAAGAAGGGTGCCACATTTTTTAATGCTGTTCACAAACAAATGAGGAATCAAGTTTCTCAGCAATGTTTGTGCCGTTTTAAGAAGAAGCCAACCGATTTTCTGCACCGATTTGTTACGATGGATGAAAACTTGAGTCAAAACAACAGTAGTGGGAAAAGCCGGTGGCTCTGCACCGAAGAAAGCAAGATGACAATTGCATCGGCTGGAAAGGTTATGGCTACTGTTTTTTGGGATTCCAAAGAGATTGTTTGAATGGCTTCTTGCCAAATGGTAAACTATTTTCCTGGGGAATACTATGCACCTCTTCTTGACCATCTAGATGAAAAAAATAGAGAGGAAAGGCCTGGTTTGCAAAAGAACAAAAAATCCTCTTTCACCAGGATAATGCAGCACCCCAAAAAAGCGCTTTGGCAATGGGAAGATTGAGGGATTTGAAGTATGAATTGTTGGAACATCCTCCCTATTCGCCAGATTTGGCTCCCCATGACTTTCATCTATTTCAAAACCTTAAGAAATTTGAATTTCTTGTGTCAAATGAAGAAGTGATAGCGGCGATAAATGGATATTTTGAAGATCTTGCAGAATCGCACTTCAGGGACGGAATAATCCAGGTATTGGCGAAACATTGGACAAAGTGTATTGAACTAAAAGGAGACTGCATTGAGAAAGAAATGCATTTTTAAAATAAAAAGCTCATTTTCAGTACTACGCTGGCAACTTTTCATTTTGCCTTTACGTAGAGGAAGTCTAATGCATAACTTCCGCCTGAAATTAATTTTCTTTAGAGAAAAGGATCGAACAAAAAACGGTATGATTCATATAGATATCAAACTGACAAATATTTCTTGAGAAGCTGTCGAGAAAATCATGTTAAACTAACAAAATAATGTTTCAGGAAAACCAACACTTTCGATCAATCGATTTTTTTTTTCAAACTTGGAATTACTTAATTTACTTAAAAACTTGGAAAATTACTGAATTTACTTTTAAAAACTTGGAATTTACATAATTAAATACATATTTAATTCTCCATTAATATAGAGGATCAGTGCAATATCCTGAAGTGGCACTTTAGATGGAAGCCTAATGTCACCCTTTCCCAAAAAATCCTTATAAAATGAATTTTCCCAGAAAAATATTTCAAGTAAAGTAATAGAATGCGTAAAAGAATTGCGAAGTTTAAAAAAATATAATATTTCAGCTATTTTTAGAAAATCGCAAAAACTGAAAAAAAAATCTACTCAGCAAATCTACTCTGGTTTGACGAACATTGAAAGATACCTGTCGGATCCAACGGTCATAACAAAGCGAAAGTCAAATTTGAACTTCATGCGATTTTTCGTTTTTGTTGTGCTGTATATACCTACAGGCATAAAAATACATACGTACCTAGACCATTTTTTACAAACTAGGTTTTCGGAATCAGGGATTTAAAAAAATATATTTCTGTTGAAGAAATTCCGAAAATTTGACAGGATTGGAATACTTCTAAAGATATATAATTAGAAATTATATATCTTTAGAAGTTCGAGTCCAGCGTATAACTAAATTTTATATTTGTTTAAAAAAATGTTAATAGTAAAGTAGGTGCTTCCGCCCCCGTCCACGACACCTAATTTGGTAGTTGGACGTTAAGCCCGCCTGAAAAAATAGGCATTACTTTACTTTACTTTTAATTAGAAATTAGAAATTTTAGAATAACGCACATCTTTTAAAAAGGCTGTTATCTATCTTTAACATATTATTATGTTTAGATCAACTTTAAGTCTAAGAAGAGATGTCGGTAGATATAAAAGTATGTTAGAAAAGTAGCCTTAGACTATGATCTCTACAGTGTCGTCTTTTCTAGTGAGCTTCCATTCTTCCAGATTAGTTATTTACAAAATAAATAACGTAAAACTTATTTTTCATGAAAAAACTAAGAGTAAAATAAGTTTTTTGTTATACAGAAATTGTCAAAAATATGCGTTGAATATCAGCGTTTTATTAAATTTGTTCAAATCATATTGATAAGAATTAGTTCTTGGAAATTTGTCTACCTTATTAAAAATCAATTATGTTATCATTCTTGAGAAGTAAAATCCATTAACTATGGGTGTTTCAACTAGTGTGAACGTAGATTCATTAAAATAAAATTACATTTTTAAAAACTTATTAACTATTTATATTAAAATAGTGTAGTAATTTTTAATGCGTACTTTTCCTGTTAAAAAAAAAAATCTGGTGTGAAACACTCACCTGTCTCTCTCTTACTCCTGTAAGTATTATTGAGGAGGTCTGGGGATAAGGAACATTTCAAATGAACAGCCATAGCTTCCTACATATGTTGACCAAGTTTTACTTCAATATATCAACTATAGGTGGCAGCACATTTTATTCTTTGATCAGCTGTTTTTCTATTTGAGTGGCTGTGATACTGTTTGTTTCTGCACTGTTTCAGCATGATAACAATATTAATGTTGATGATAGTACTGTGAGTGAAGAAGGCTATATAAAACGGAAACTGGAAGGTAAAGCTTCAGAACATAGAATTTAATTAATGTTATTCTTGAAATTATTTAAAGCATAGTTCTGCATAAAAATGGCCTATAATGTTAGTAGTTACGATGTGCATTTTTTAAAAATCTAACATGATTTTAGTGATACAAATTATGTAAAAATGTGCTACAAATTCATCCAAAACTATGGTATTAGAAGAGACTATGGTTGCAGTGACAATAACAGAGACTCAATAATAAGTAACATTCAATTTATGTTTTCTCAAAATCAAGATTTTTAACTATGGGTCCCTTTTCCCCAGACCTCCTCAATTATAACTAAAATGACAAACTTTCTTTACATATTTGTCGTAACATAAACATAGCAGCGATGTGGGGGGGTGATAACTACTTACCTACTAATCTTGGCAGGGTAGAGAAGTGATTATATTGTAGCCCAGTAGAGCACATTAAAAACACAGAACCAATGCCAATAACATTTGAACTGTAACCGCCACAAATTCCGCACATCTAACTAAACTCAATTGTTTTGTAAAAATGTTTAAAAATAAAAGTGGAACGATTATATCTGCGCAGTTAGCAGTTAAACGAATAATGGAAATCGTGAAAGATGTTAAGGCGAAAATACCAAAAAAATGCTTAAAAATCTATTTTGTAAAATTGTTCTTTCGGTTAACTGATTTTCTTCAAATTTGCCCTGCTATCAATGCTTCTAAGGCAGGTTTAACGTTATGTTCCTTCCCCCCCCAAAAACAATTTTCGCGAGGAAATTTTTCAAATAAATGTGTTAGATATTTATGTATAGTATACGAAGTGTAATGAAAATTGTTGGAGTCGTTTTCGAAAAATCAGGAAAAACTAAAAAAAAAAAATTCAGTAAACCCCTCCCATTTGAGTAGATGGATTTCGGCAGAAACCTTCTTGACAACCTTTTTACTTTGTTTGATAAAAGTTGCAAATAATTTTAATCTTTTCATGTTTACATTGTTGTACAAATTATTGACAAAATTGACATCATGTGCTACCAAAGACAAGTTTGGGCACATGAATGTATAAAAATCTTATTCACATTACATATAAAATTGCCCGCAATGGATATCTTTTGAATGCAGTTACTTGGGGAGTAGCGACCCCACGGGTTATCACAGTTCAGTACTCCATGCACTTCATCAGAATATTACAAAATACACTTAAACTACATACACTCTACACTTTACAGACAAAGACAGAACACGGTACACAAACTAGGGTCTCCGTTTCTAGTTAATTGGCGTAAGCCAAGGGAGAAGGAAGATATTAGCTCAGTGGTGGCGCGCTGAACTAGCAACGCGGAGGTTCCGGGTTTGAATCCCGTATGCTGCCTTTAGATTTTCTCTTCTTAGGAAACTCTACAACTCACTGTCCGGTGATGGGCAGTGTTGTCTCTAGTTGAGAACACTTTTTGGAAGCCGGCAGTGCACTGAGAAGGCTCCGGGGGGCACAATATAGATCTTTCAGGTCGCAGTGCGATAATCCCCTCCAATAATCTACAACTATATATAAAAAACATTCACCATCATTTGGTCCATTATCTTCAACCGGACAACCGACCTTTTCTTATTTAAACTGGATTAAGTAAACATTTACTTTACTGTGTGTACTTGAGTACTCACAATTGACTGCGTAGTCATTGTGACTGGGTCTACAGGTGCAGAGATTTCTTCCGTGATAACCTATTTCATTTTGTGATCATCGACCGGTTTCAGTGGTTAATCTATCTTCAGGTAGTCCTGTTCTAAAGTCTAGTAACAGAGACTTCATACTGTATTTGTAAACTATAAGAGCATAAGCTGATTGTGCTAAATTTTAGGTACATTGATTTATCAACATTTCTGTATAATTTATAAATTAAGTTGATTAATAGCGCTTGTTTTCAACAAAATCCGAGAAGAAATCCTACAGGAAAAGTGAATTAACGAAAAATACAACTTGGTCATTTATTCTTATGTATCAAATCAATGTGGATTTGAATGATAAGTTTATAAGTCATCTTATAAAAACTTCTATTGTTTTCCATAGCTAGATAGTCATCCATCTTCTTCACATTATCCTAGTGTTAAAAAGTGGTGGTGAACAAAAGTATTATTATTGGCACGTCACAATGGTATGTATTGAAAGAAAGAGAAATACAGTTACCTCATTATATATTAGATAACTTGACAGCGCCAACTTCAGTCACCTAGGTGACTGACCTGAGCTTGTTGGAACATCCTATTAGCATTAGACCAACACATACATACACAACATTACTTATCTAACACCTCTCTCTCTATCTTCCCCTCTCCCACTCTCATACGGACATAGATACACATACATACATATCGCTAAATAAAGAAAGACCTACATTCATATACAGTCCAAAAAAAAAGTTCGCTTCCTCTTAGATTGTATGACAATCTTACTAATGTTTTCTTTTTTACTTCACATAATAAAACGTAAGTGAAATTACACTTCAAAAAAGAAATTTGGTATCAAACACTTTTTTTTTTTTTTACTTTTTAGGTTAATTTGTTTAATGATAAAGGTTGTAAAGTTGTATTTCCGGTTGTTGTATTTAGGCTGAAACCTTTGCGTCAGATTTGGTTTCATTTTATACATATACGTCTCTAGCAAGCAATAACCAATACTGATATTGAAATACTTTAGATACTGGAACTGTACAGTGAAAAACGTTTAACGCTAAACTGACAGACCAAAATATGTTTTCGTGTTAAAAGAATTTCGTGTTAAACGATAAAATAGCGGTTTGTTTTCGTCCCGATTTCTCTGCAATTGTACATGTAAAAAAATAAGTTTATGTATTATAATTACAAAAAAAAACACAAAATTCACCGAATTCGAAAACTAACTGAAATGTTTTGACAATGGCGATGCCTTTACCTACTCAAAAGACAAGCAGAAACCTAGCAATAGTGGCAGCCATTGTTTATTTTGTTCAGTCTAACGAAAAAAAAAATAAGCTAAAAAATCTGCGTGACAATGTGACTGCAGAAAACAGGTATATTTTGTTCGTCCGGAAAGAGAAATCTTTTCGTGTTAAAAGAAAAAAAAAAAATGTATGAAATTACATAGTATTTTGTCGGATATGAGTACTGCAGTATGATTTCGTGTTAACCGATTTTTCATGTTAAGCGTTTTCTTGTAAAAAAACGTTTTTCACTGTATTTAAAAAAAAAAAAAATTAAATTAAATTAAATTTCATTGTAAATATATTTTAGTACAGAACAGGGAAAGGTCTGAAATCTGCACAAAATAAGGACATTTTTTGCCTAACCAGCTAGAAGGCAAGGCAATGGACTTGTATTTCCATTCCATTTTCATTGACTGGTTTTTCACCAATCAACACGATATGTGACGAAGTAGGGAAAATAATAACAATTTACTAAATATCAGTATTGGTAATCACTTGCTAGAGACGTATATGTATAAAACGAAACCAATCTGACACAATGGTTTCAGAAAATGATCGACAAATGTCTTAAACTAGTTAATCAGAAGAAACAGAAGCAGGTTAAGAGAGAGGATGGGTGTAAGTCTAGAACAGGCCAATCTAACACAAACAAAAAAATTTGGTGTGAAACACTTACGCAACTTATTCTTATTACAGTTTATAAAATTGTAATTGACAAATATAATAAATTAGTATACCAAATTGAATGAAATTCGTCGGTATTTTTATGGAGGAAATCGCTAAAAACTGAAGAAAAAAAACTGTTCAGTTAAAACGCACTTCCGATTTAAAACTTGGAATTTTGGCAACATATTTATTTCTAATTAATTTTGTTTGGATGGTAGAATTGTATAATCAACTAAGATAGAGGAAAACATAACCCTCCCTTCACCCAGAAAACCCCTTAAATGACTTTATCCGGAGAAATGTTTCAAATAAAAGATGTAGCTCTTTTTATATGTATGTAGTTGATATACGAAGTTTAAAGAAAATCGTTGGAACCATTTTTGAGAATATCGCAAAAAGTGAAGAAAAAATTATTCAGTAAAGTGGTATTTCCGGTTGAGGAAGTTTTGACAGATAACATACTATCGGATCTCATGGTGGTACTTAAACAGAATATCATGTTTTAACTTTCTGCGATTTTTCGTTTTTAAGCATAGATACAGACATACACACAGGGCATTTTTTAAAACCCATTTCATTGGACTCAGGGGAGCGGTAAACATGTATTTCAGGTGAAAACGCGACATCGAAAATTTAACACGATTAGGAGTAAGAGAAAGTACAAAAGTGATTCCACTTTACCTTAATTTATTTATAAAATGCTGAAAATATGAAATTTGAATTAATTGGGGGGGGAGGGGGATACTAATCTAATGCCCCAAATATAATGATCCATCTAGCAATCTGGGTTAAACATGTTTTTATGGCATAAAATGCATACATCCAGCTGATAGGATTGGGCTCCGGATATGCCGTGGACTCCGTGCCAGGCGCCCTACGTCTGTATTAACCAGAATCTTGGAAATGAATTAATTAATTAATGACGGCTTGGAATGCACATTGGAACAAAAATGTTAACCTTAACTATTTCAATTTAATTCAGAACAATTATCTAAAGCAATATAAAAACTTGCGATTTCTGCTAGAGAAATTTTGTACTACCGTTTATTGATTTACAAATACAGATAAATATTTTACATATTATTATTAAAATGAATGCCATTACCTAACCGTTCTGGAGGGAGAAAGTAATCTAACCATTTATATGCTCATCAATGAAATGTCACGCCATATATATATATATATATATATAAAACTGCTTGGATTGGTTTTATTTAAATATATTAAGATATTCCTTTTAAAATTGCAGTCCAATAGAAAATAATTTATAATGTTGATCTTAAATGCAACTTTTTCCTGAACTACTAAATAAGAACAAGCGCCACAAGCTAGATAAATATAATTTATGGTGGAATGATGAATCGGGGCTTAAATAATGTGAAGAATGGCGATTAATCGCTTACAATTAACCTATACATTTGGTATTTATGATCTTTGGTATCAAAAAGAAATGTCATTTGGAGAGAAAATAACACATAACTTATCAATATTAAGTGCTATACTACAAGCAATACTTATCATAAGCGATAGAGAAAAAAATAATGTTATTTTTACAGACTCAAAGTCAAGATGCCTCGCGCTGGAATCATTCAAATTTTGTAAAAATAGTAACTTCATTGCTCATGAAATAATAAAAGATAAATAGTTCCCCAAATATTACAATCTAGGCCTAGGGGATCACCAGGGCATATTAATATGTGCGGAAATGATATGGTAGTTTGAGCTACAAAAAATCTTTTAATAACGAGATATACATGGTGAAACAAAAATTGAACTACCACTTGACGAACTACCTCCGTACGGACATAATCCGTTTTATGCGAGAATGGTAAACATATACGAAAGAGAATCTACTCATAAAGGAATGTATCACTTCACAATCAAACAAACAATGTCACTGATACTGTGGTTTAACAAATATAAACTTGCAAGAAGTCAAATAATGACACTGATCAGACTTCACATAAGGCATGGACTAACTGAACTATGTAGCTATTTAAATACGTAACTTTTGGTATTTGTGAAATGTGCAATATGGAAGATTGGAAGATGACGTTGAAATTATGATTGCAAGTCACGGTCAATATCAGGCAGAAATATAATATTTTTACAAAATTTACCACATTGACTGACATACTGAAAAGTTACAGTAACGACATTAAATTTGTATACCAATTCGTTCTAGATACTAAGTTACAGCTATATATATATAATTATATTATAATAAATTTTATTTTATTTGTTATTCTTAGAGAGATTTATTAACCTATTTATTAAAAATGATTGATGTATAAATTATACATGAGACTCAAGACTGAAACAGTTCCTCTCAGCATGACAGTTATTGATAAAATATCAAAATATCCAAGAAAAAATAAAATGCCTGCATTTTAATTTATATTAATAGATACAAAGTGTGCATCAACTTTTAAATTTGAAAACAACTTTTAAACGTAAACAAAATATAAATAACTAAGAGTTAGGTAAGAAAAGCCAACCTTTGCTGACTCAAGCTCTTTTCAAGCAAATTTTACCAATGTCGTCTACACTTTTCAAGTGAATTTAATCAATTTTGTCTCCTTTTAAGGAGACCAAAAATGAATTGCAAGATGAAACAGAAGGTATTGCAAGAAAGGACCATCCACCGCATTCGATCGATGGCAGCTAGAAAAATATTCTCAAGGAAGCCAAGACCCAATCATTGGGTTGTAGAACCATTGATTGATTGATCGATCGTCTCCTTTTTAAGAGAGAATGTCATTGTCAAAGATTTGAAGGCCCAATATTTACAAACTCTTCCTAAACATTTGGTATTTTTGTTGGAACAGTATTAATGTAATTGGGAAAAAAAGAAAGAATGATTCATATTGCAATTTTTAATCATTACAAATAATTTAATAAAAATGTCAATTATCCTTAAAAAAAGAGGCATATTTTTTGATGAAGAATCTCCATTAATTAAAGTTATTTATTTCCTTAAACATAATGATACAGTTAAAAAAAAAAAAAAATGAATTAGGAAAATAAAGATATTCAACACAATGTCGTGTTTACCATAAAGAAAATATCAAATTAAATATAATAACACTTATATTTTTTGATTAAAAAATAAATAGAAAAATGCAAAATCATTTTATAGAAACTAATTAATTATATAACTATAAAGTGAACTTAAAAAAAGGAAATTAGTTTAGAAAATAATGAATAGATGAAAGATTTTAATGAATGAACTGTTGTCTTTTAGTAACTCAAAACAAAAGTTTAATAATTCTTTAAATTCTCCTAATTTGGATATTAACTTTTATATACGAACGCACTTTAAATAGAATTAATATTGTTTTATTAAATGCATTAAATTGAAGTTGTATACTAAAATATTGAGTTGAAGTTGTATACTAATATAATTAGGAATAAATTGTAACCATGTATGATGTGCTTAATGCAATTTTTTTAGACAATTATTGGAAAAAAAAAATCTTGCTAAGATAGAAGACCATCTCCTCCATTTTTGGAATTGCAGTAGAGAAGCGAAATTATTTTTTGCAGCATCTCCAGATTAAGCTGACCACTATTTGCAGCGGTAAGTTCATTAGATTAATTCTATGTAGCACCGCCTATTTGTCAACAAATCCAGCAAAGCATATGGAAGAGTAAATAACTTTTAAAAGATAAGTCTCTCCATCAACATCAGATTCCAGTTTTTCTTTCCAACTTAATGATCTTTAAAATACTCAATCACATTGGGTGGTTAAAAAGAAAAACAAAAGACAAGGAAATAAATATAGTAGAAGAGATAAAAGAATATAAGGAAGGTTGGAGAGAGGAACTATGGTAAAAACCAGTTCATGGTCTGTACATAAAATAAATAGCTTGTTAACTTCAATGAACTATGAAGTACCTATACCATACATACAACAACTGCACAACTACATAAATACCTTGAGGATTGCTCATTTATTTATTCCATATTAAATAAATTTATATTAATGTATATTTTATTCATGATTAATACTAACATAACTTTTATCTCTTTAAATAAATAAATAAATAATTATTTTTCTTATTTATAGTTGTAAGTTTCCCATTTCATACTTACAATGATGCAATTTCGTTCTTTATTTATTTAATAATGTCATTAATTGGCTGAAATATAGCTACTCTTAGAGGAGATAAATATCTTCATGGTAACACAAGACCTAAATGTCGATCAATGAAACTTTAAAATCATAATAAGCCGTGAATTAAATTTTTAACTTGCAAAGATCGACATTTTGAAGCACCAATTATATAGAGATCTTCTGAAAATCCACGAAGTGACAGGAGAATGATGGGAAGGGACAAAATAATTATACATATTTTTTATTACAAATAAAACATTCAGATAAAACAGAAAGTAATAGTTAAAGTGTAGGTTAGGGAATAAAATGGCGATGCCAAACCCTTTTTATTAATGTATTACAAAAAAATCTGGTGTGAAACACTCACACAACTTTCTCTTACTCCAGTTATCAAAATTATAATTGACAAATTTTATAGTTAGTGTACCAAATTTATAGGAATTTGTCGAAAACTGAAAAAAACTATTCAGTAAAAGCGCACTTCCGGTTTACTGATTCTTCACACCCGGACAAATTTTGGCCAACTATATTTTATTAATTTCTATTGGATGTAGGTTGTATATCAAGTTGATCACCACTTAGAGGAAGCTGCCAACCTACCCCTCTCCTAAAATTGCCCTTAATGAATTTTCCCAGAGAAATGCTTTTATATAAAAGTTGTAGATCTTTGGAATGTTTAGTTCTATGTGTAGTTTCAGAAAAAATCGCGGGGCAAGTTTTTTGAGATAAAATCGCGAAAAAGTGAAAATCATATTTAGTAAAGTGTTAAAACAAAAGCACTTCCGGTTTTCGGATTTTTCTCAAACTCGGAATTTCAACAACATATTTAATTCTAATTAACATTATTTAAATGACCGAATTGTGTAATAACCCGAAATAGCACTTTAGAGGGTAACCTAACCCCACCCCTCCCCCAGAAGGGCCCTTAAATCAATTTTCCCAGAGAAATGTTTCAAATTAAAGTTGTAGCTCCTTTTATATGTAGTTGATGTAACAAGTTTAAAGAAAATCCTTGAAGCCATTTTTGAGAAAAACGCAAAACAGTAAAAAAGTTAACTAGTAAAGTGGTACTTCCGGTTGAGGAATTTTGACGATTAAGCATAGTCAGACGCAATTGGTGTGGGGATACCTAAACGGAAGATTTAAGTTTCAGGTTTCACGGTTTTCGTTTTGAGCTATGCATGTTCACATACACACAACACACAGCACACACCACACACACACACACAGACCATTTGCTAAAAACCACTTTTTTGGACTCGGGGGGCCTCAAAACGGATATTTCCGGGTGAAAACTAGATATCGAAAATTTGACACGATTACAATACTTCCTCTTACTAGGAGTAAGAGAAAGTAAAAAGAGAAGTACAATTTTAGTACACTAGGCTGTACACTTTGCCCCTTGTACAACTTTTAAATCTACAAGAAAGTTGGAGATTGATTTGTATCCTAGAAACCCTGCTATTTAAATATTAGCAGTCGATGTTTCTTCATAATAATATAGGATATTTTAAAATATGAGACTCTACAAATCCACACGCAAGTAAGTTTGTTCTGAGGTATGCCCCTAGAAATCTGTAAGTTGGACAGGAAATAAATAGGAAATAAGCAAATAAGGTGAAATCCTTCAACAATTTGAGATCTGTTTTAGAAGAGGCGGGAGGATGTGAAGAAATGGTGCTGGAAAAGAAGTAAACAGACCCACAAGGCAATAAGAATGCTACATCCGTTGCTGTGGGTCAAAATTCTTTCAAGAGAAAATAAAAAAAGGAGAATATTTTGTTCCATTATTGAAGGAATAAAAGCTTCTCACGTATGAAGCTGAAACCTGGACCACTACTCGGAAAATCCTGCGAAGGTGAACATGATGGAGATGGACTACTGGAGACGATGTGTTCAGAACACCAGAATGGATACGGTTAGGAATATAGAGATAAGGAAGAAAATGGAAATAAATGAAACAATTGAGGAAAGAATAAATAAAAAGAAACTGGTATGGTATGGACATCTCAGAAGGATATCTCCGGAAAGATGGCCAGAGAAGATTAGAGGATGAATCCCCCAGACAAACAGAAGGAGATATAGGAGGAGATGGCCGGAAGTGGTCTGAAGGTTTGAGATTGAGAAACAGGAAGTGATGGAGAGAGGATGTGACCTAACGGCAATCCAAATTAAGGGAGACACCGGTTAAGTAAGGAAGTACAGCAAATAAGTTAATTATTTATTTTGCATATTTTTCCATTGACGACCTAATTTATCTATTTATATATATTAATACGTAATCAGCCATAATAAAAATAGAATGACAAAATAAAAATAAAATTTTCTAATACAGTCAAAACAAAATAAAAATTTAAACAACCGTTATACAAAATCCAAGTGTTTTTCAAGTTACTTTTATAATGTGCGTGTATGTATGTGTCTATTTAGTAAAATGAGGAAGAATAATAAACATATATTTAAAATATTTTTAGGTCGATTAAATACATGCTAGATTGCCAAATATTTATTAACTAACTAGTAGAAGTAGTAAGAAAGAATGGTTGTTAGAAAGTTTGGTTAAGAATTTTCTAATATTAAACATTATTAAAGAAATAATAGGTTAGATTGATGAAATTTACAGATGATATTACTTACAGTGCCAATGGTGTTATATGGATTCTCAAAAGATAGTGATTATTTTGATATAGAAGCAACAGTTTTATCTATGGATTTCTTTTTGGTTGGATATCTAACTAATATTACATTCTTAGTATATTACTTTTTATACCTGCAACAAGTATAATTACTCTTTTTCAATTTAAAGGCACAATATTCGATTATGAGAAAGTAATTATGACAAATTACTTGCGCCATCTGTTTTTATTCATACAAATAGACTGGCAAAGACGAAGTCTTAAGATATGCTTCGAGTTATTTTATACTAATCAGTCGAAATATTTTCTAAGTCATAAATGAAAAACAAAGTCAGCTGAGAGTTATTCGTTCACACTACTTTAAATTAATGAACTGAAAATAAGATCTTTCTGGTTTCCATACTTCTAACTTGTTGATATTCTAAGCTTACCTAGACTTTTGTTGTGATGAGTTCGATTTCCGTACTAAATAGGGATTTTCATAGAATACATTTCATTATGTAGTTAAAACGGGGAAGAAATTTTACAGTTACTCAGGAATTGTTAAAAGGTCGACTCCTACTATCTAACACCAGTAAAAAACCACTACAGCTTGGTTGGGTTGTGAGAAGATTAGGTCCAAGATCTTTGATCTGTGGAAGATCTTTTATTTTCTGAAAAAGTCGGACTATTAATCTCTGGTAGCTTGAGACGAGATTGGAATTTTTTTTTTTTCTCAGATTCTATTTAGATGGCCGATTGTTTTATTGTTTTCTTTAGGAAACTTTGGATAGCATGTTTGATCCCTATCCACAGATGAATAAATAGGGCCACTGTAACAAGGAACGGAATAGCTGACAAACTCTAGTGATATTGAGTAATAATTAGAACATAGAATTCTAAATGTTGGATATGGACGATTAAAAAACTTGAAAAGTGACTAAAGAAGAAGATTTGATAAAGTGAATAAAGTGGGAATGAATCAGGATATCTGGACTGAAAAGTGATGAAGGATGAATAACAGAAAAAAAAAAAATCGGTAACTTGAGGACACTATGTGGGGGGGGGGGGGCAAAGAAGAGCGACTAGTGTGGAGAAGGATATGGAAGAGGATCTACTGTTCATAGGATTGTAAAGATCGGGAAAAAAGTCAAGGACAGGTAGAGGTGATGTTTTCAGAAAGAAGAAGCTAATAGACGGCAAAATATGTAACCCATGCGTCTTCTAAGACAGATGCTCGGTAGATAGATATGAGATTCTCTTATAAAATAGTAACTTAGTTGTTCAATACATTCATATGAAGCCATTCATGCACAGGTTCTAAGAAAAATGCTTATCTAAACATTTGACAAAATTTTGTAATATTCGTCTGAAATATTTGAATTTAATTGGCATATAATGAGACCTATGATTGTGATGCTCTCAAGAATTGTACATTGAAAACGTATTCATTTAAAATATTCCATTATCAAAATGGCGATTCCACAAAATAAATGAACTCTAATAAAGACGAAGAATTATTTAGAGTATAAGGAAATTGCGGATGTGTAGATAAATAATAGTTCAACTAACAGATCTATCATTTACATCTATGCATGCCAGCTAACAATTGCCTAAGATTTCTCTATTTACTTCACACATGTGACCAAATAAAATATACCAATCCGTTCATCTTTAAAACATTGACTAGATTCAAGTGGTCATGTAGTAGAACAAGATTCTATTTAAGATACTATTACTAAGGATGGAAGAATATAGATACTAAAACAAACATAAAACATCACGATAAAATATAGTAGGTTGTTAACTACTGCGCTTATAATATAAATAAAATAAGTAAATGACCTTAATAAAATTTATAATTATACAAAAAGCGATAAACGGAACACTTGTATATAATATATAACAATATTTATTACTCTTTATGTTTATATTCATTTATTCCTATATTTTTCTATAGTACTTTATATATTATAATAGTTCTTTCTTCTATTTATTTATTATACATATTATTTCTTGTTCATAAATAATAACTTAGTAACATTTATATTTACTTTTATTAAGTTAAAGTAATACATGATTAAAATGGCGTATTTCTATAAGTAGTCACAGTATCTAAATTAAATGATAACGTTTATTTCAATATAATTTCATACAAAATATATTGAAAGTATCCATCTTGGAAAAAATGAAAATCTTTAAATATCTTGCCTCTACCATTTAGACATTAAACATGTTTTTCGTCTTGCAAGAGAAAATAATGCGATATCCCAAAGTTTTCGAATTTGAATGTTACCGGAAGTACATGTTCTGAAAACTCTAATGCGAAAAAGTGATTTTTAAAAATTACTTAGTCCCTCTTTTCTGTATGTGAAAAAATATTTCAAAAACTAAAAAATCTAGAAAGCTCTGATATTCTGTGTATATATCACCACCGCTTCCATCCGTTGCATTTAAAAAACCCATCAACTGCAAAAGCAAGTTTACTCAGTTATTTTCCGTTTTTTAAGATTTTTTCGTGATGCTTCAGTGATTTTTCTTTGTACTATTCAATATTCAATGAGTTGAGCCCCAACCTAAAAAAGACACAACACATTTAATACCCAACTCACGTCAGCCTTCAAATTTGCAAATTTTCCTGCCTTATCTTCCTTGATTATTGGACTTCTAAGCAAGTCTCGGCCGGCATCTCTTCCTCCTTTCATCCGGTTTTCACTGCAAAATTTGTTTTGGTCTCACTGGCCAATTTTTCTAGAGCCATTCTTAAACCATTGGAGTCGTCAATCACTTATAACTTCTAGTACCGTCTTCTGTAAATTCATAATTTTCCGAATCTTCATATTTGTAACCCTTTCTCGTCGGGACTTTCTCGCCAAACTGCGGCTTCCAGTTTTTTCTGTCCCTGCAAACCAACTGTCTATGTTTCGCCCCCCCCGAAGAACATTATCTGCTAACCAATGCTTCATATATTAATGTTTTGTTTACTGTTCATAATATTATTGCTCCATAACACTGGTTTCAGAATGGAAATAGCTTCCGTCCTTCCGAAACCCTTCTCAACATTGAGATCCATTCAGTTCTAATATTGATCCAAGGTACTTAAAATGGTCCACATCTTATGTCAGTCAATAAGAAGAGGTACAGGGATAGCTAAGGCCAAGTGAAAGTGGGAAACAAATTATCAAGGGCATTCCCAACTTCAAAAGGGACTTCTACAAGGTTGCAGCTTAGCTTGTCTGCGACCATTTTCAAAGTACACGTTGAAAACTGTATTGCGAAAAAAAGTGATTTTTAAAAATGACTTAGTCCCTCTTTTCTGTGTGTGTGTGAAAAAATATTTCAAAAACTAAAAAAATCTAGAAAGCTCTGATATTCTGTGTATATATCACCACCGCTTCCATCCGTTGCATTTAAAAAACCATCAACTGCAAAAGCAAGTTTAATCAGTTATTTTCCGTTTTTTAAGATTTTTTTCGTGATGGCTTCAGTGATCATTGGCCTTCGCCAATGGTCTAGAAAATTCTATAAGATAGGATTGAAATTAAGTTATTCTTTGCCGATGACCAGATTTTCTCCACGCAGTACACATTCGACTCCACCTTTATGTGCACCAGATTGATGGAGGAATAAGTAAAGTGGGGTAAATTTTCAAAAAAGGGTAAATAAATGACCACTCAGGTTACTATTTCTTTAAAAAATCTCTTGTGAAACACTCACATGAATTTCCCTTAAATACTATTAATACAATTTCATTGAAAAAAAAAAATTCTTTAGAATTATAGTGTTTAAATACGTTTAGATAGGTTGACCATAAAACAAGGTGGTGGGGAGTTATATAAAAATACATGAATGGACACTGTGGGCACTCTCTATCTCAAGACCTTGTAGTGTCAGTTTAAATTCAAACGTAACTAAGAGGTAACGAACCCCCCTAAAATAATTTATTTTTTGAAAAATGTAAAATGTGAGACACTTTTATCTGCGCACTGCGCATTTCCAGTTCAAAGAAAATCATAGTAGCCGAGAAAACACCCCCCAAAAAAAACTCGAAAACCTATTCTGTAAGTCGCACTTCTGAATAATTGATTTTATTCAAATGTGTGGTATTCTATCAACGTTTCTATTGAACATTGGATATTATTAATTTGGTGGTATAACCAACCAACTTTAGAGGAAAGCATAACGCTACTGATCTCTCAAAACCCCTTAAAAAAATCAATTTTTCCGGAGAAATGTTTAAAATAATAATGATAGGTACTATGTATACGAAGTATAAAGAAAATAGTAGATTCATTTTCGTGAAAATCGCGAAAAACTGAGAGAATACCCTCCGTAAAGTCGCATTTTCGGTTGATGGATTTTGCCGGAAACCTTTGCGTCAGATGAGATGGTAGTATCTAAACGTAGATAGTATCTAAAACATTTTTTGCATACTCAGGGCACATCAAGACAAGTATTTCCGGTCAAAAATTTGACACGATTACAATGCTTCCTCTTCCAGGATTAAAAAAAAAGTAGTAAAAAAAAACAAAAAAAAAAACAGAAAAGAGATAGGTAAGGATAATAGAAAAGCATTCACTTACAAAAACCCCAAAGAGTAATAATACCCTATTTACGTGTCGAAGGTGAGAGATAGGTTCCCACTAGTATACGCCTCCTTGACCCCATTTATAAATAAGCTGATCTCTGTGGGAATGTTGGAGATGTTGAGTGTCTGGTTTTCAATTAGAGCAATTTGAGTGCCGTCACAAGGCTTTGTAACAACAGCATGTTGAATACAACCTTTAGTACAAAAACAAGTACAAAAAGTAAAAAAACTTATTAATAATTCATTTTTTACATTTACAATAATTGTATGGGTAATGCAAACAGCGACTAAATGAACTGACATTTGCGAAGTTTAAATTATTTAGGTAAACAAATTAACATTAAATGCTTTGTGCAATTTTTTTTTTTTTTAACAAAATAATCAACAAATCATTAACTTACCACATTTTCAACGCACGAATCATTTCTTGTTATTTTTTTTTTGTTCAATACATTACTTCTATTATCTGCACAATATGATAGGTAAAAGCATTTTGCAAGGACGAATAATGCTCAATTTCGCCATCAGATAATAAGTTGTATTCATATAATATTAAATTTTTAAACATTAAATACTGATATTTTTTATATATATTTTTATATTTTCTTTTTTTTTTTTTAGACAATTAAATAAATATATTCCGAGAATGCTTGATAAAAATAACCATTATAATAAACGAAATAACCAATACTCCTTAAACGTGATCAGATTTTTTTGTTTTATTTTGTTAAAACTATATTTTCTAAACTGAAAAACTGCACTTTCATACGTTGGAATAATCCACTGGGCATAAATGCATAATCCTTACGAATAAATAACATAACATTTACTAATCAAAAGAATCACAAACATTTATCATTGTTAGTGTGTAACACTGACAGATTTTTAGTTCTTTTTAAAAAATGATGAAAAAGAAACCAAGTGTCTTCTCAGAAAAAAAAAATAGTATGATAATGCCGTAGAACAGCTGCTCTACCTATCTCTTAGTAAAAAAAGAAAAACAGAACTTCAGGAAGATGAAAAACTAATATAAGAAAAGGAAACAAATGTTTTAAGCAGAACATACATAAGGTTTGAACCCAGTAGACACTTTTTCTTGACTCAAATCTCTTAAGTGTGTAGATTGTAGCTGCGCCACCGAAGGGTCCTTTAACCCCATCCGTTCACTCACAGTATTGTTCCGGCATGAGAGTACCTCCAATTATTAAATTCAAAGAAATACGCCAAATTTGGAAATCGCTAATATAAGCTCCTATGGAAATCGAATCCGGAGCACTCACATTGAGGCCCAAATTTTATTTATTTATTTATTTATTTATTTACAACTGTATACAATGGCAAAAGTGGATGTACAGGCTAACAAACAATTGTGTCACTGCGCATCACAGCTAAGTTGACCTGATGGGAGAAACCAACCAGCGCTCGAACTCTAGCATAAACTTGTGGGTTGAGGAGCAAAAAGATCACGTGGCCAATGACGTCTTAAACGACATGGAGGGTTGTCAGGGTGGAAAGGTGTAGAGAGTGATTGGGCAAGAGGATTTGAAGATCATTTACGAAGAGAATATTAAGGTTATGATGAAAGGTGAGATTGGAGACATAATAGGGTGCGTTAACGATTCGGTGGAGGACTTTGGGATTGGAAGGATTTGTATGGGTTGTACATTGGAAGGTTTTGCGGAGCCCCACAATTCTGCTCATATGTCCACACTCTTTATCGGTGTGTTTTGTAGAGTGTGTGTTTATTCTGTATCTTCATGGTAGATTTAGGTCCAAGGAGTCTCCTTAATAATCCTTAACGTCTGTTTAGTTCTTTTCGTTTAAGTCTTGTGTGTAAGTTCCACGCTAAACGATTGTCTAAGTAGAGTCCTAGGTAACGTACCTGTACTCTGTTGGGTATTTCTAAATTGTTGATAGTTAGTGGTTGGCAAGTATGTCTTCGTAATGTAAATGTAACCTGCACAAATTTGGCAGGATTGAGGTTTATTCTCGATTTTTTTTACACCAACTTTCAATGAGCTCAAGGTGTTCTTGTGCAATAGTAGAGGCATGAGAAGGAACAGGGTGGGAAAACAGTATTGCGGTGTCATCAACATAGGTGGTTATTAGTGTTTGAGGATGGGTAGGAATGTCAGCAGTGTAGATGGTATAAAGGATTGGTCCTAGTATACTGCCCTGTGGCACACCGCCGTAGGTAACATGTAGATCGGAGAAGAGGCCTAAATAAAATTATAACTTTCACACTTCATTATTTAAATACCGGTGTCTCTTATTAGTAAAAACTAATAAAGATTCAACCATAGAGGTCATAAGAAATTTATATTAAGAAACCTGCAACCAAAAGCATAGGTTTCGTTTCAAAATAATGTTATCAACTTATACAAAACGCTGTAAATTTTTTTTTTCAAACAGTTTTTAGAAGGATAAAAAACGAAAAAAAAAATGCCTTGGTTTTCCTTGTGTGTTTGTGTGTGAATAAAATATCTCAAAAATGAAAAACGTAGGTCGCACAAGCTTGGTATTCCATTTAGACACCACATCTGAATAAGTATGAAAAAAATCCTCTGAGATAATTTAAACGGTAACATAAATTACAATTTAATATTAAATAAAATCCAAAATTAATTCTTCTTTCTTTATATTTATGCAAATCAAAGCTTAGAATGGGGAAACAAAAACAGCGCTAGTTAATTTCGCTTTGGACTTTTCTTTTATATGTTTCGCCGAAATTTCTTTATTTATTTATATTATACTTTTTTTCTTTAAATTTAATAGCCTAATTATTGTCGCCAATAGGTGACCCTGTAATTTATAATTAGTATCATACCAAGGTCTTCTTACTCTCTCTGATCCATTTTTAGATCTTTACACGCTATGCTAACTTTTTTTTTTTTTCCTTTTTCCGATAAAATAGTAATTAATTTATTATAATTATATATTGTAAAGGGGTCGCTGATTATACATGAAATATTAACATTATGAATAGATTGGAAAAAAAAAGAAAAAAAATTAACTTATTTTAATAATAAATTTAGGATATACTTCCTTAGTGAATAATTTATATAAAAAATTCACTTTTTTATCAAAATATTTTATGACACTATTAAAGAATTTATTTGGCAGTTGGCAACTATCTGTTTGAATTGTAAATAAAATTTATTTGAAACTCACATGACGTAATGTAATTGGTTATATTCAATAGTTTTGATATAGTTATGTAAATAAGATGACAGAATTTTACTTATAAGATCCAGCAGTCTCCTACAAATCATCTTTTTATTACTTTCTATTACTACTCAGCATAGTAAGAGAAAGATCGCGACCAATTTCAAAAATTGAGGTTTCGCCGGAAATAAATGTTTTGAGCATGAAAAATTGTAGGTATTTCGAAGATTCAAAGTTAAAAATCTATCAATTTTGAAAGTGCAACAATATAGTATCGTGTTTTCTTCTCTTTTTTTTTTAGTTTTTCTTGGCATTCTCGAAATCGGATCCAATGATTTCCCTTAAACTTCGTGTATTATCTACACACATATCATCTATCACTTTTATCTGAAACGTTTTTTAAATGGGCGTTAAGCTTTCCTCTAAAGTACCATTTCTGTATAATGTACGATCCTACCATCTATACTTATAATATTAATATACATCAGAAGCATTGTTAGAATTCCAAATTTGAAAATAATCGTAGGTGATTTTATAGTATAGGTTTTTGAGTTTTTTTCTTTGAATTTTCTCATAAACGATTATTAACCATATTACGATATCACCAACACAAAATTATCACCAAAAAATGTGATAATACGTTATTTAATTAATTATTTAACTATTATTATAATAATGTAAAGAATTGAAAGGAAAATAAAATGTAAATGAAAAAGAAATGTGCAAAACGTGTAGAAGTTAACGGAAAAATAAAAAAAAAAAGAATGTAAAGAACTTAATAGAAGTCACTCCAGTGATACCTCACTTTTTAATAAAGTGACCTATAGTATTTTAAAGGTTAAAAGAATTTGTAACACGGCTGGCCATAATCAGCCACGGTCCATCAATTCTTAGTTGGAAATGGTAATGTCTGTATAACAATAGAAAACTGCTCATTGCTGAACAATTTAAAAAGAAAATATCATTCTAATCATCAATTCTTTTAGGAGGTGGTCTAAATATTTAAATAATTTGAAAATTTCTACATTATTTTAAATATTTTAAAAATTATTATTTAGAAAAAATATTTAAATAAATTTAACAACATTATTATTAAAATAATTTACAGAGTTAGAATATTTATGTTAGAAAATTCGTCCAAGATTAACAACAAGCAAGTTATATAACCTAACAAAAGAAAATATCAATTATTATAAAATTGTTAATTTCACAATAATAAAAATACCATAAGCCTACATTTTACCTTGGATTATAGACAATTAGTATCATAATTAATTTTTTGCGCAATTACTAATCTCTTCGTTCCTATTGTTTCAACATTAAAATGAGCGCAGTAATAACTAATATGAAAAGTTTTAATTATTTAATGATAATTCGCTTGTAATAATTCAGCAACGAGGACAAGTAATGTCAAAACATTTAGCACCAATCATTAAATTGTTCACTTATTAAGAACCATTGGACGTTGCAAAAAAAAAAAAATTGAAGTCTAAAAATACTGCTCATTCATATTTGAAATAAAAAATGACTTGATAAATCAAAGTCGCATGCTATAGTCTTAAATTCCATTGTGTGAATTATCTAATTATTTGTAATAGTTTCGGCGTCTTATAAGTATAATTTTACAGAGAAACCCACATCATCTTCTTCGTCAATACAATGGAAAATATGTAATGAACATTGGGCGGAGGGGGTGAAGTTGTTCGGACAACATCAATCGCCAGCGCAGCCTAGTTCTCTTATATTGGGCCGCGCGAAGCTAAATGGCTGAATAGCTGATGAAGTTATGGCGTAGGGGGAAAAAAAAAATGTAATGAACATTTGTACTATTTCAAGTCCCTAATCTATTCAGGTCGACATTTTTGTGCAACAGATTTCAAAATAAATAAATAAATCTATCATCATTTCACTGAGGTATACAAGTATAATTAATAAACTAAGTATAATAGTTAATAAAACAAACAGCAAAATAACATATAAATCGGATAAAAATGAAATAAATGTTAAAAAAGTATAAAATATTTACTTTTTTAAAATAGTCATAATGTGAAAGTAACACCTCGCTTCTCGTTGTGCGATTTGAAAAAATATTATGTATTCTGTAGTTTAACAAGGACATAAAATATTTATACCAAAGTATAAGAACTATATTCAAATTTGTGCAATTGGGGGGCGGAATCCCGCCAACTACTCAAGTTTTACTTGCTATCAACACTCGACGTTCGCTCAATTAGAGAATCATTTCTATATATAATAAATAAATATACTGAAAAATTTCAAATATTCTGTTTACATTACACAGCAGATTTGTTTACATCAGAATCAGATTTATCTCTAAAAGCTGGTCTCTTTTTTTATCCTGTTGAGTGTGAAACACATATGAAACAAATCGTATATTTCCGGTAAAAAATTAATTTCGAAATTTAACGCCATTGCGATACTTCCTTTTATAGCAGTAAGAAAAGGAAGAAGAATAAGCTGGTCTTTCACACTTGCTTATTAATACAATTTAATCAAGAAATTTTCATTAAAATTTTACAACGTTACAATATTTAGTTGGGCTGGCCAAAAAAAAAATGGTGGCTTCGACAATTTTAAATTGTATACCTGAGCAGCTTTAATGAAACTCACCTATATCATTACTAAGAAAACTTGTGCAAATTTAATTTTAAACTGACAAAACCTCCAATACCGATTTAAAATGATTTTTTTCAGAAAATTGTTACAATTAAAAGTGATAACTTTGTATATATATATATATATATGCAGCAAGAAATTTATATATATATATATATTAAACTCCCGATTATCCGGTTTGCGGATTATCCGTGCATGAATTTAACTTAAAAAAATCTGGTGTGAAACACTCACACAACTTTCTCTTACTCCAGTTCTCAAAATTATAATTGACAAATTTCATAGTTTGTGTACCAAATTTGAATGAAATTCGTCGCAAAACTGAAAAAACTGTTCAGTAAAAGCGCCCTTCCGGTTTACTAATTTTCTTGAAACTGAATTTCAGCCATCTATTTATTTCTAATTAATTATGTTTGGATGATAGAATTGTATAATCAACTATGATAGCACTTTAGAGAAAAACATAACCCCACCCTCCCCTAAAAGTGCCTTAAAAGAATTTTCCCAAAGAAATGTTTTAAATAAAAGATGTAGATCTTTGCATGTTTAATTTATATATGAAGTTTCAAAAAAATCGTCGAAGCCATTTTTGAGAAAATTGCGAAAAAGAGAATAAATCATTTAATAAAGTGGTAAAGTAAACGCACTTCCGGTTATCCAATTTTTTTCAAACTCGGAATTTCAACAACATATTTAATTCTAATTAACATTATTTAGATGACAGAACTGTCTAATAAACTGAAATAGCACTTTACATGGAAACCTAACTCCACCCCTCCCCAAAAGTGCCCTTCATTGCATTTTCCCGGAGAAATGTTTCAAATAAAAGTTGTAGCTCTTTGAATATGTGGTTGATATTTCAAGTTTAAAGAAAATCGTCGGAGCCATTTTTGAGAAAATCGCAAAAAAGTAAAAAATCCAACTAGTAAAGTGGTACTTCCGGTTGAGGAATTTTGACAGATAACGTAGTGTCAGATCCCATGGTGATACCTAAACGAATATCAAGTTTCAACTTTCTACGGTTTTTCGTTTTTGAGCTATGCTGTTCACATACACACATACATACACACACACACACACACACACACGGACCATTTGCTAGAAACAACTTTTTTGGCACTCAGGGGACCTCAAAACGGATATTTCCGGTGAAAACTCGATATCGAAAAATTTGACACGATTACAATACTTCCTCTTACTATAGGAGTAAGAGAAAGTAAAAATAATTAAATGTATTTTTTAAATATTTGCTCGCTTTCATGTTTACCGCAGTGCACATGTTCGTATTTAGATGTTTAAAGTGGGTGGTGGGGTATTTGAAGTCAGCTGGACTGGTTTTAGTTAGGATTTTTTGGATTCTATCGAGTCCGAGACAAGTGAAATAATATCTGAAATGAGTGAGTTAATAGCAAATTTAGATGGCTTTGAAAATGTTGATAGAGAAAATATTGAGGAATGGTTTAGAACATGTTTCATGTGATGGAGGTTTTCAAATAATAAGTGACGCGGATATTATTTCCGATCTGATTCAACCAGAAGAGCAAGAGAATGAAGCTGAAAGTGGAGAAGAAGAAATTATCAATCGCATTATCCCACAACACGGCGCTGAATTCTGTTGACACTTTGTTTAAGTACATCGATAAATGGGAATTCGAGTATAACGACATAATAGCTCTTAGAAAAATTTGAACTGATATTAAAAAATCATTAAAAGATTTACTGCAAACATACCAAAATCACAGATTTTCTTAATAATAATGAGCATTTAAACATGTTAAAATAATTGTCTACCTTAGAAATGTATAATATGTTGTATTTTAGAAATAAATAATTATAGTTTTCCAATTATCCGTGTTTTTCGATTATCCGTGCTGCCTCTCTCCACCATATTAGCCCGGATAATCGGGAGTTTACTATATATATATATATAAACAGCAAGAAATTTAAAGAAAATCGTAACCGTTTTCAAGAAAATTCCCTCCAAATAAACTAAAAAAAATTATTCTGTAAAATCGCATTTTTGGTAAACCAGTTTTCTTCAAATTTGGGATTCTATTAATACTTCTAATGTGTATTAATATTTATATACTTTAAGGTGTTACTTTAGAGGGAAGCATATAACGCTACTGTTCCCCCAGAATCGCCCCGAAAATCAATTTTCTCAGGAAAATGTTTGAAATAAAAGTGATAGGTATTTATATGTACAGATAATATACGGAATTTAAACAAAATCGTTAGAGCAGCTTTCAAGAAAATCACAAAAAAATTAGTAAAATGCACTTCGGGTGGTTGGACTTTGCCCCAAATCTTCGTGTTTTCATGAGGCGGTAGTAGTGCCTAAATGAAATACTAAGTTTGATATTTCTGCGACTTTTCGTTTTCAGAGGAATTCTTCTTCTTTTTTTTCGTATTCAGAGGACTCCAAAACATGTATTACTGGTGAAAAACCTAATTTTGAAAATCTTGTATAATTGCAAGACTTTCTCTTTCTATGGAGGATTAAGAGAAAGTAATACGTAAAAGCACTTCCAAGTGAACTATAAATCAATTACAATAGACGTACAATGAACAGATACAAAGTGATAAATATGAATAAGTAACAGTAAAGTATTTCTATACTAATTCATGGAAATCGTATATAAAGCAATTTCATGAATTCATATGAACACATAGACTACAAATCTTCTTATGCTACATAAAAAAATGCATAATGCAAAATGCAATATGATAAGATCAACAAATAATAATAAATTGCTATGAAACTCTCTGATGGCTTTCATTTATTGCAATTTAAATAATAATTGTTGTGGTGGTTGGTTCCGTAGAGCTGGAAAGAAAGCATCAAAGACATTTTTCGTGGTAGCCTACTTCATGTTGTAGCCATCGACTGTTTTCGGGCGTTCGCCCATCTTCAGGATGCGTTTGTCAGACAGTGTGAAAACTCAGATTTGCTCTGTGCAAGTTTGAGTTATCACACTGTCTGACAAACGCATCCTGAAGATGGTTGAACGCCCGAAACCGGTCGATGACCACAAAATGAAGCAGGCTACCATGGTAAATGTCTCTGATTAAATAATGATTATCACATTTTCTTATAATTTATATTTTTACTTAAGGCTTATTTGCCCTTAATTCTATATCATTGTATATAAATGTTTACACTCTGAGTGATTGAACTATATATAATACAAGGAAATAGCATTTCATGGTGTAATATACAACCGTTCCTCCAAAGCCTCATTAAAATCAATTTTCCCTGAACAATTTTTTAAATAATAACAACAGTCGTAAGTATATGTAGTAAGTATAGAAATTTATTGGAGCCATTTTCAAGAATAACCTTAAAAAACGAAAAAAAACTATTCGTAAATAGGACCTTCGGCTGTGTAATTTAATCTGGAATTTTCCGTATCCGGATAACTTAAAAGATCATTAAATTTGAACTCTCTGTGATTGTTATTTCAGAGATTTGTTATACAGACTGACACACAATATTGAAGTTCCTCTAAAGTTTCGTCCTCAAAAGACCTTGAAGTATGCATTTTTGGGGAAAATATAAATTTGAAAACTCTGATGATCGCAATACTTATAAAATGATTAAAAAAAAAAGTGATGACCACAGAAACCAATTTGGCATACAAACTTTAATTTTTTTTTTTTTTAATGTTTAAACAGATGGAGATTCTGAGATGTAAGATGGAAGTTATAGGCTTATCAAAATTCCTTTATATATTCATTATACAACTAATAACAGAATCAAACTATAAAATAACATTATATTGCCAAATAACCCTATTCAAATCTTGAATGTTTTTGTATGAAATAAAAGAATCATAAAAACATTCCAATAGTATAATTATCATCTCGCCAATGATTATTTAACTATTAATAATCTTATCTATACTATTTTCACAATAATGGCCAGTAAAAAAACTTAAAACTACTGAGAGCGGATATTAAAAGAATGCGGAAGCAATTATAAAAAATCTTATTAGGATCTTCTCTGGGATTACAAAATAACATTTGAAAGGTTCCTGTTTCATAATAAATTTGAATTAGACAACGTAACTTTATTTAATAAAAAAAGGGGGGGGGGAGGGACATACGCCTTTCTCTTACTTCTATCGACAATTTTCTTGAGATTTGAAAGTGTCATTAAACGTTAACTAACCTTCATACAACATGAGGAACTGTACTTATTGGTTTTTAGGATATACGGAACTATCCGAATGTAACTAAATTGCAGATCATCAAGCAACGGCTCTATCAATACTAATCAAAAACATATAATAGCAGTTTACCAAAAAGCATAAGGTCATGATCATCTCAGAAACTAGTAAAAACCAAAAAGCATTTTCCCAGGGAAAAAAAAAATTCAAATGAAAGTGAAACTTTATAATGTGTCTGCAGCCAGAATTTTAAATTCAAACAATCACTGAAGAAGTGAACAAACAAAATTACTGAAACTGTCCAATCCAATAAAAAGTTCCCAAGATATCAGAAACCAATCACTTTAGAGAAGGAAAGCTTCCTCCAAAATATATACGTAAAAGCACTTTTCCTATAAAGAAAAAAAAAAATGTTTCAAATAAACGAAATAGGCCTATATGGTGAGATGATTAAGAATAGTAAAAGCATTACATTATTATAGCCGTTTTATAGAAATCCCGAAAAATCCCGGAAACCATAGTTCAGTTGAGGGATTCTTACCAAAAAATCCTTTGTATCGAATCCCATATTGGAACCTGAAAAGAAGTCTGTGCGTGCTGCGATGTTTATTTTACACACACACACACACACACACACATATATATATATATATATATATATAATTGGTTAGTTCATAAAGCGACCAATACATATAACATCAGGTTTTATACTATTTGTGTATTTTTGAATCTGGAAGAAGAACAAAAAATTATTCAAATTCTTGCCGATATTTCGGAAATATTACAGTTCCATCTTCAGAATTACAATAGTTTAATACAATAGATTTCTTTATTCTGCTTGATTAACATCCAAACACAGTACAATACATTTATATATATATATATTATAATATTATATAATTCATCAAAGACACATTTACGCTTTCCATAAAGACAGGACAAAGACGGTATTACCCCCCCCCCCCCCGTATCATAGAAAAAAATGGGAACCTACACTTATTAGCGAACGTAGGGTAGCGAAACCAAGGTAAAGGTAACCGCGCGCGTACTCCCCCCTCCCAATTAAAATCGCCATTTGGCAAGCTTTGCCCCTTTGGCATTTTCAAATCTGTTGCGCGTTTTGTTTTGTTTTTTCATTCGTTAAAAACAATTTAATATTTTTCCATATTCAGAAGATATAAAACATGGTACTTCCGTTAAAAACTCAGCTAGGGAAGGATATAGCTAAGTGGTTAGCGTACTGGACTCCCACGTGGAGGTCCCGGGTTTAAGTCCAGCTATGCTGTCCTTAGATTTTTTTCTTCCTAGGAGCCTCCCCAGCTCACTTGTCCGGTAATGGATAGTGTTGTCTGTTACGAAAGAACACTTCCGGAGGCCGGGAGTGCACTGAGAAGGCTGTGGCCGCCAATGACCATAGATGTTGATGCGCCCTAAATTTAATTAAAAAAAACTCAGTTTCAAAAGTTTGTCGCTACACAATACTTTCTCTTTCATAATACTAACGGAAATTCAAAAGAAATGGTATCGTTTCCATTGTACTGGACAGAACATTTTAATTTTAACTCTCCACTTAATGAGGATAATATTTTGTGGTATTTCGAGCACATATAAAATAAAGGAACTTAATTAGTATGTAATTTACCATAAATAAAGAATATATATTAATAAATATTTATTTTTCTATTTCACGGGCCCGTTTATAAATATTGTAATGTTAAAACTCCTACGCTACTTTTTGTTCATGGTCAGGTTCAAAGTCTCTACAACTTTTGTTATCAGCTTTCACGCTTTTAAGTCTATTTTCTAAGAAACTAGAATTATTCCGTAAAACAGTTTAATTGCAATTAAATTCACTTTCCCTATGACTAATTACTATTAAATACCCAAATTAAAATGCTTTCACTTATTTTATTTTTACAATTGGTTTTAATTAGTTTCAAAATTTTCATTTAAAAATATTTAGTTAAATGTAACTGCATAATATGTGATTAAAATATAATAAAAACTATTATTAATTATGGATAAAGTAGGTTAATTTTAAAAACGAAGTGGGAGAGAACATTAAAAACAATGCTGTCAGCAGCAAGTCCTCTTTAGGAAGTGCGGTTCAATGTCATTCTAACAAAAAAATAACAAACAATACAAGTATTTAATTTCATAAATTTCTTCATGAATATTAATACATTATATGTTATATAGCTATTTTATTATAATCAATATTTCAAGAGTTCTCCTCAATGGCTTCAAATACTAATTAGAAATGAGATAAAGATTATTAAAATATCGATTTCTTATTTTAGTTTTTATATTATTTTGTCGTTTTAAAGTTTATTTTTTAATAGGTCAGGCTAACACACACGTGACTGCCTCAAAAGCACGTTATATTTCTCATACGCTACATGAATAATAAATTAACAAAATTTTCTTTTTTACAATTTCAATTTGAGAGTAGTGGGAGATGATAACCTCAATTTTGAGAAGCAATCGTGGGAGATCTGAGAATGAGAATATCAGGAGGGGCGGAGTCTCTTAATTATCTTCCTGTGTTTAGATAAAATAGTTTCGTTTATTTATTTATTCAATTATGTAATTAAATATATTTTTACAATATTAAATGTTTATAGAAATAAAATTGTGATCTTTTCTGACCTTCAGTTTATTTTTTTTCATATAAACTACGTAGTTGATTTAACCAATTCAAAAAATCGTTACAAGAATTACGTAACAGATGTTCCATTTAGCTGAATATGTTTCTATTCTCATCAAGTTTATTGAAAACCGCTAAAACGATTTTGTTTAAACGTCTTCTTCTTCTTCTTAGTCATAACCCACTCTACTTCTCGGTGTACGGGTTCCCTAAATAAGGCCCTTCCAGACATTTCTCTCTTCTGTCAGTCGAGCTTTCTGCTCCAGTCCATGCCTTTCATTCGGAAGTCTTCTTGAACACCTTCTTCCCAAGTAGCTCTTGGTCTTCCTTGCTTCTGTTCCCCTGAACTTTTGTTTTGTAGGCCATCCTGGCTTTATCTATTTTTAACTAGTGACCGAACCATCTGAGTATATTCTCTCTTATTATTTCCTCTACAGCTTTTACATCGAGATTCTTTCTTATAACTACACTTCGTAATTTATCTCGACGCGTTTTGCCTTCGGTTTTAGGAATCTCATTTCGGCTGCCTGGGTTGGCTTCGGTGTTTTTATATTAGGGTCCAGAATTCACTAAGTATCGGGAGAAATGTACTTTTAAATAGGGCCCTTTTCATTTCCTTACTCACTTCTTTGAACGATCATGCTCCTGATGCTATTCTGTCGGTGAATCTTGCCTTCTTCATTAATATTTTCTCCAAGGTATTTGAAGTTGCCCACTTATTGCAGAGATTGATTATTTAATGTCAAATCAAGTTTGTTTTCTCCTGTTGGCTAATCATCATTGTTTTAATTTTTTTCCACTTTATATGAACAAACATAGAACTTTTACTTTTATTTGAATGCCCGCAAGGGGTATCTGTTGCATGCAGTTACTTGGGGAGTAGCGACCACATGGGTTATCACACAGCACCCATGAAGTACACCATGCACTTCATAAGAACAATACACAATACACTTAAAGTACATACGTTCTACTCTTTACAGACAAGGACAAACACAGGTTCTCCGTTCCAAGTAAATTGGCTAAGTCAAGGGAGAAGGAAAGTCAACTCAGCGGTAGCGTGCTGGGCTAGCAACGCGAAGGTCCCGGGTTCGAATCCAGCATGATGCCCTTAGATTTTCTCTTCCTAGGAACCTCTACAACTCTGTGTCCGCTGATGGGCAGTGTTGTCTATAGCTAGAGAACACTGCTTGGAGGCCGGCAAGGCACTGAGAAAGCACCGGGAGGCACAATAGATCTTTCAGCTCGCAGTGCGATAATCCTGTACAACAATCTGCAATCTACTTTTATTTGAAACTTTGTTTCGTAAGATAATTTTGTAGTGGTTTATAAGAAACTTCCCGTATTAGAAAGTACTATAGTTTTCTGTTATTTATATAAGAAATTTAAAAACTACAAACTTGGTGACTTAGAAAATTTGGTCATTTAACCTATATTATATTATATCTACTATCCTCCAACAATACTAATTAAGTAACCATTACTTCCCAGGACAAGTAATCCAGATATCAGATCTACCTTAATAGAAATAATGGAACAACCCCAGCCAGAAGTACACTTTTCATGGACCAAACTACATGTGGGAATCTTCGGCAACGAAAGAAGAGCAGGCCAACTTGCTAAACAGGCATCCGAAGATATAAACTTACCTGAAACCTATAACAAGATATCAACTGTAACATTAAGAAAAAAAAATATATGAAGAAACACTGCTGAAATGGGAAGAAATCTGGCAAACTTCATCAAAAGGGAAAATAACAAAAAAGAATTTTTCAAGACCATAAAAAGCAGACAAAATTGTCAACTTCAACCTTTACCCAACTGTTATCTGGACATGGACATTTAAGAAGCTACTTAAAAAGATTTAAAATAACGGACAATGACAGCTGCATTTGTGACAAGGCCTCACAACAAACTGTACATCATCTAATATATGACTGCAACCTACTAGAGAGGCAACGGAAGGTCTTTATATAAGATTCGTTAGCAAAGGTAGGGATGGCCCCTAAACCCAAACCAACTTATAAAAGATAGAAATTCTCTGCATGTGTTTGACAAGTTTATAAACAGTATTGATTTTGAGAAGTTGTACAAGTTTATATTATATATATATTTATATAATATAATATACATTTAGATTTATGTACATATTTATATATTAATAATTATCAACTAATACCTGGATTTTTGATCAAACTTGATATTGTTAAATAGTTGATTATTTTTCTGAACTGCTTAGAACATTTCATTTAACTAAGTTATTCATGTTAATTTATTAATAGATTATTTTAAACTTAAATTGCTTTAAAACAATACATAGAATGTATTAATTTACAAGATATATGGAAATAAACGCTCTTGGGTCCAGGGTTACTGGCCTGAGCAAAAAAAAATAAGGTGACGCATTTCTACACACAATCGCAATATTCAATAATTGTTTTGCAAATTCATAAAGAATTACTTTTACCAAAATTACTGTAAATTCCCTTCAAAAAAGAAACCTTGAAGAAATAGGTTTTTAAAAATTAACATAATTATTAAAAAAAAAAAAAATAGGGAATTTTCTAAAGAATCAACCCTGAAATAAAATAAATATTTACAGAAGTAAATAAACATGTAATATACAATATAATATGGCAGGATATTCATAGACTCAATAAAACATTGACATGTCTACCTTGACTCGTTTTCCTGATAGTTAAAATGTCGATTTATTTTGATCATAAATTTAACAATATAATAAAAAAAAAACAAAATTCTGGTATATAATACTGATAGACTTTCTCTTACTGCGATTAATACAACCATAAAAATCAACGAATTATCTTAGAAGTTTTAGTTATCTTAGAAGTTTAGTTAGAAGTTTTACATACAATTTGCCCTAATAAAATGGAGTGATGGTCGGGGGGTGTTTTGTTGGTTCTGTGCGTACTGTTAAGTAGTAGTAACACTATGGTGATCACATAGTAGTCCTCCTGAAGATGGCACCAAAATCAAACCCGTCTAACATTTGAAATTTAATCACTCAATGATTTTTTACCATTTTTACGCAATTTGCTTGAAAAACCGACACACCAATAATTCTCTTCGAACTGCGTATTGTATCTACAAATTTCCTATTACTTTTATTTGTTCTTTTCCTAAGAAAATTGATGTCTTTTGATGCCTGGATAACCTGTAACATCAGACTTCAATTTATTTGTGGAAGTTCTATTTCAAAAACCTTAAGGTTCTAATAAAATAAAGTGGAGAATGAACTACGTATGTTTAAAAATTCAAAATTTGAAAAAAAAGAAAAGATTAACTGGAAAAGCGGACACTATTGCAGTTTGCTTATATAAAGTTTATACTTTTATAAATCTATTTCTTAATTTGTTTTTTTTTTTTAATGATCATGAAGGACTGAGATAATTATGTTTCTCCATTATGTGTGACCAATTTAAGTTCAAGACCGTTCTACCGTCTGGTGTCATTTAAAGAAATTAATGATTTTCGTCAAAATGAAACTTTAATGAAATTTTATCAAACCAAACTATGAATATTTTTATAATAAGACAAACTTTTACAAGAGAGTTTTTATATTATTTTAATAATTGCTAATTTGATCGTGAAGTTGATAAGAGATAAACGTTATAACGTTAGATAATAACTCATATTATAACGTTAAAATAACGGATATTTAATATTTTGAATAAAAAAAAAATCATGCATTTTTGTTGACAATATTATTTTGTAAAATATAAAAAATTAACTTTTTCCAATGATGATAATGAAATATACGTAATTACAGTATTTATTAAGTTTCATGATGTTTTATTATTCTTTCATTGTATAGGAAATTCCCATGTAAATATCCTGGACGCAATTCTTTCAACAATTTGTTCAGCTCATACAGAACAGGATATGTACAACTATTTTTTGCTTTTATTTATTTATTTATTTTTTTTTTAAACAGATTTATAGATCCGGTTTTTTTACAGAAAATGTAACCCTTCCAGCAGCAACTCAGATTGCTGGTTATTTGGAATGTTTATATTATAATTATACGTAAATTTATTTAATGAAATAATTGAGATGTTTTCACAAAACCCACAAAATGTCCAATCGTTAAAACCAAATTTTGTTTTATTTTTCACTCAGGGATCTCAAATACGTATATACGAGTATATTTTCGGTGAACAGTAATTTCGAAAATTTGACACGATCTCCATACTTTCTCTTACAGAAATAAGAGAAAGTAAAATTATAAATTAGATTATTATTATTATAAAACTTTTTTTTAAAGCTAGTAGAGTTGTTTTATAAATAAATTGGACCAAGTAATTCAAACTGGATTGCAAGAAACATTTAAATCAATGCCTACTTGTAGGAAGAGATGTTAAATATTATATAACTCATAGAAATAACTGAAATATATTATAATATATTTAAAAAAAGATAATGCACAAACATGTTTCTAATCTTGACTGTACAATTTATAACAATAAAAAAAACTCAGGAAAATAATTCTTAATCAAAATAGAGAATTGTTATTATTATTAGGAGAAATGTGTTTATTACCCACATATTATATATCTGTTTTCTTGTAGATATATATATAATAGATAATATATATATATATAAATTATCTAATGTAATAATGGATTTTTTTCTTCTTATTTTTAAACAAATTAATTGTAAAATGTTACATAATTTGGCATATCGAATTTTTTAAATTAGAAAATAATTAATATTAAAAATGTTATTACAATAATGTAATTGTTGAAGGAAAAAAATGATACTTTTTAAGTTAATAGAAAAGGTAAAATTATATTGACAGGAAGATTTACGCTCAACGCATTTCCCAAGCCCAACATTTCAGCTATTCCAGAAAACTCCACAAAAAAACTGCTGTTTTGTGAAAATGTTTCAAATAAAAATGATGATTAGTAAGATGAATATGTCATTTTCTCTCTATTTTTACAGGCAAAAGAAAAAAAAAAATTGCAGGTAATGGGTGATACGAGGGTAATCCGGAAAATAAGGTTACAAGGCGCGTAGCTCTCGTAAGGAAATGTTTTTTTTTTTCAAAGCTGGTATCACTGCTGTGCAGCTGAAACGAACATAAGTAACTTCCGGACATAAGTAGCTTCCCAACACTCGCTGTGCTTAAGATTTAAGATGAACGTCCTCATTCCGTTTACCGCCAAGTGCGAAGTGCTACCTGTATGCAAAAGGCATGAGCGCGGCCGCGATTCATCGCGGAATCGTTTCAGTTTATGGGGTGGACGTTATGAAATGACGGAAGTTTGGACGGAATGAGATGTGGATGGCCATCCGTGGTGACTGATCAGCTGATGCGAAAAAATTGAAGAGCATCTTCGTTCTGATCGCCACGATGACCTGCACGTTCGTTGATGACGTGAATTTTGTCCTAAAATTTTACGAACTGTTGTTCATGAAATCATGAATGATCGACTGGGTTATCGCAAGTTGTGGGCAAAGTGGGTGCCGAAGATGCTTACTGAAGAACACACAATCAACAGAGTCAGAGCCGCGCGAGAGTTTCTTGAGCGTTTCAAGACTGAAGGCGAGACTTTTCTCCGACTCTATAGTGGTGGGAGTTGAAACTTGGATTTACCCCCATACCACAGAGGGCAAATGACAATCAATGCAGTGGCGCCCCATACCCATTCGCCTTCACCAAAAAAATTCAAAACTCAAAAATTAGCTCCAAAAATCATGGTGACAGTTTGCTAGGTGAGAAAAGAGGTTCTGTTCGCCGAATATTTGCAGAAAGGTGAAGCAATCAACGCTACAAGATACTGTGAGACCTTCAAGAAACTTCGCAGAGCCATACAAAAGAAACGCCGTTGGATGCTGACAAAGGGAGTCTGTCTCCTTCATGACAATGCTCGTCCGCACATCGTGCAACACGAGAGTTGTTTGTCCCAAATGGGTGGGATGTTTTAAACCACCGCCTCTCCTAGCGCACCCCGAACTCGCACCTAGCATCTTTGATCTCTTCACTAAATTGTAGGAACATCTGAATGGAAAACATTTTTCCGATGACAACGAGGTAAAAATCGAAGTGGAAAACTGGCTAAAAGCCGTGGCGGGAGACCTCTATGACACAGGAATGAAAAACCTCGTCACATTATTGACAAAATGTATTAGAAAATTTTTCAAGTTTATAATTGCTTCAAATGAAATAAGAGAAAGCTATATATTTTTCACTAGTTCTTATTTTTTTTTTTTAATTTAAGGCGCGTCAACATCTAAGGTCATTGGCGCCCGGAGCCTTCTCAGTGCACTGCCGGCCTCCGGACAGTGTTCTCTCGTTACAGAAATACTGTCCATCACCGGACAGTGAACTGCAGAGGCTCCTAGGAAGAAAAATATCTAAGGGTAGCTTAGCTGGACTCGAACCCGGGTCCTCCGCGTAGGGGACCAGTACGCTAGCCACTCAGCTATTTCCTTCCTTTTTTTTTTATAATAACATATCCGGGATCAATGGGGACAAATACTAAATAGTTTTATAGAAAGAAGACAAAATCACACCACATAATATTCATTAAAAATTTACTGTTAAGGATAAAAGATTAATAAAATTTGTTACAATAGAGGAACTGTTGTTGACACCACAAAAAGGAAATAAAGGAAGTAGGTATTAAAAATATTTTCCAATATTTTTTTTTAATAGTTTTTTAACAACACTATATTATAAATAATATATTGTTTAGTTAATAATCTGTCCAATGCAGAGAAACTTTCAAGCAAAAGTTGTCATCATAACACATTATTTTATAAGATTCTAATAATCCTTGACAATAAGATCCTGTATAAGTAAAAGTGTAGCTTTTGTAATAATGGCATATATATTTTAATTTAGGCGCGTCAACATCTGTGGTCATTGACGCGCGGAGCTAACTCAGTGCACTGCCGGCATCCGGTCAGTGTTCTCTCGTTACAAAGTTACAAACAACATTGTCATCACCGGACAATGAGCTATAAAGAAGAGACAATCTAAAAAACAGGACCGCTGGATCGATCGAACCCCGGGGCCTTCGCATGGGAGTCCACTGAGCTAATCCATTCTCTCAGAAAATAATATTTCTATAATTAATGGAACTTAAAAAAAAAAAAAATAATATGAATTACTTTGGATATTTTATTAAAAACAAAAACAAAAATTCTCCATTATTCGAATAGTAAGATGTAGTAGTAAATGTTTTATTTGCAATTACCGGACTATGAAATAAGTGCAGGATGTGATCAGTGAGAACGAAAGAATTAACTGAAGGAATTTTAATAGCAAATTTACAACAATCCAATTAATTTAATTTTTTTTTTTTCTATAAATAACATTGATTCAAATCGAAGCAATTTTATAAAGCAAATATATAAGTGAACTATCTTTGAATTTATTCTCGTTCAATTTCTTCACTATAAACCATCGGGTAGTAAAATTACAGCAAGTAATAGATATCTTAAAAATTCTGATATGAAACACGTATACGACTTTCTCTTACTGCAATGAATACAATTATAATTGTGATATTACTTTCTCTTACTGCAATTAAATACAATTATAATTGTGATGTTACTTTCTCTTACTGCAATGAATACAATTATAATTATGATATTATTTTCTTTTACTGCAATTAAATACAATTATAATTGTGATGATACTTTCACTTACTGCAATGAATACAATTATAATTGTGATGTTACTTTCTCTTACTGCAATGAATACAATTATAAT
>JAAEAF010006304.1:0-92127 GCA_011037195.1 Triatoma infestans | reverse complement strand
CCATTCCCAACTATCCTCTCATTCAAATCCACTTATCCAAGCGCTCTCAACCACAACTCTTCGCTCTAACCCATTACGGCGACTGAAGCGTCGATGGCCTCGTGATCATCTACTTACACAATCGGCTGTCTTAGGACAGTTGTGAGACTCCATTCTTAATGGTTTGTTACGGCTGCCATCGCTGGATGACAGTCGTTCACGTAGATCAGGTCGTGTGCCGCGGCCTTCAGCCAATGCACACATAATTCGCATATTATCTGTTTTACTTATTGCACGCAAATTGTGCAGTTGTAAAAATCAATAAAAAAAAAAAAAAAAAAAAAAAAATTATGAGTTGTGTTTCTTTTTATATTTTAAAAGAGCCAAGAATGTCAGTTTTCTCCTCTGTTTGATCTGTCAGTATTCTCATATACACTTGTAAAAAGAAAACAAAATGAAACTGCCAAGTTTAGTGAAATTTTGTCGACTTTAAAACACTATGAGAGGAACTCGTGTGTATTTTTCATACTTTCGCAACAAATTATTAAAAAAAGAAAAACGTAACAAACTTCAATTCTTTGTATAATTTACAACAGATCCCCTATTTAAATCCTCTTGTGGAGGGAATAGTACATTTTAATTATATTATGATAGTAATAAATATTTGTTTCTACAAATCGAGTCAACGAATTTAATTTCCTGTCCAATACCATTTTTTTTTTCTTTTGCTGTAATCCATTCATAGAGTTTTGTAATTTTATTCCTAAATAGTTACAATTTGGTTGTCCAAGGTAACAATGAGAAAGTTAGTGATCTTATATCTGAATATTTGCTATAAAATTTACCAAACGCCAATTTTCACCGTTTTTGCGTTCAATTTAATTTCAGTATTTTTCTTTCTTTTTTTTTGTACAATTTTTATGGAGGGGGAGGCTTCTTAGAATTTATTAATTTACATTAATTAGAATAATTTTATTATTATATTATTTCAATCATATAAATAACCGGATTTTTTGGCTCGACCGCGCAGGATACGCCCACGATCAGCACTGAAATGGTAGCATAGTAATGTCTGAATTGCTGCTTTTGAGTCTACAAAAAACACAACTTTTGCGAGGCGTGCGGGAATTTAAAATTACTTGTGCAATCCAAATCTATAGCCGCAATATCGCCATCAAAATTACAACAATGGCCTCCCCCCCCCAGTGCCATGCCAATGCCAGCGCAATGATCCACTTCGAGACTGTGCACACCATAGTAACATTTTTTAAGCCTACATCTATAGCTGGGGCAGTACTGTCCGTGACCATTCATGTTGAATGGCCAAAAGAAGCTATGGATAACTTCAGCGTTTAAGCGCTTCAGTATCTCGGGGCTTCTGGCACTCAATTTTTTTTTTTTTTTTTGAAGCACTGCGAACTTTCCGGTTATTGTGCTATGCCCCTGGATGCCGCAGGCTTGTCCACAGCACCCGAACAGTCGTCCCAGCTAAACATCCGTTCTACAAAACCTCCATCAGTCTGAGATCCCTAAGGAATCCCACTATCCTGACGGGGTCTAGATAGGGTATATCCCCCTCCTCCACCTGGTAGCTACCGAGGTTCTTGAACCTTCTCTGAGTGGCAGCGTCGAAGACTGTTAGGAGATGTAATGGAGTTTCCTCCAGCTCCCCACATAATCTGTATGAGCTATCATTTTCCAAACCCGTCAGGAAACCCCCTAAGTACGGGAAGCTTGTTCTTGCTCAATTCAATGCAGGCCTGCGATCTCCAAGGTTATAATTTCCCAAGCAGATCTTGGCCTGCCGCTAACCGGGGAGGGAGTACCAGAGTTGAGATCTCCTCGTCTCCTCTTCCTTCCTAATTCCTCCAACAAAAACTGGTCGCTAACCCCACAAAAAGGTTCCGGCCGTAGAATTGGTGTCGTAGCACCTATCTTGGCCAGGGCGTCGGCCATCTCATTCCCTTCAATGCCAACATGCCCCGGCACCCACCAAAGCACAACTTTGTACCTCCTCCCTAGGTTATTGCACTCATTTTAGGGCATCTTCAAATAGAAAGAGGGAGCATTGGACAATAAAAAAAGGTCGTAATAGTCTCAGGGTTTTGCGGAAATGGTTCACATACACTCACATAGATGTACTTTCTTCCAAATTCCCTAACAGCAGCCAACATAGTTTTTTGGTTTTTGAGGCTATGTTATTCTGTTTCCAGAAAGTAACAGGGAGACTAATTAGCTTTTCAGCAAGATTGGCTTCACTGGCGAGTAACAGCTCTTGACCATATTCCGGTCCAGGTAGGTCTTATGTGGATTGGTCAACAATTCTTGAATTGCGCCCCATTTGACTTCTGTCCAACCTGTTTAGAATTTTTAGGCGTTTCTTTCCATCCTCAGCCAAATTCATACCATGATCTTTCCAAGAATGTTTATGGACCAAATGTATGCCCTTTGCGGCTGCTATCCTATTTAATGTGAGTACCATTATATTGGAGGGCAGTTCTATGACTCCTTGCAGTTAACGTTAGGAGGTAATGTAAAATGCTTGCCGTGAAATAGAAGAAAGGGTCATCGAAGCTCTACATACACTTTTTGTAAGCAGAAGGCGGGTGGTAAACGACAGCCCCCTGCCCAGTTGCCTGCCAAGAAAAGTAACCATAGCCAATTTTCGCCTTCTGACTGGGCTCCAGTCTCACCTGAATAGGATAAGAGTCGTTGATTCCCCCCCCTCTGCCAGGAGGAGTCGATAGATGCTGGACATCTAAACATTTGCCAGTCTTTAGATATTATATATTATTAGACGTTCTATTACTTTCAGATCATCTTTTTGTAATTTTTGTAAGTTATTTTAATAAAACATGGGAATATGTTAGCAGAATGCGTATTGCATGCAATGTGGATTCATTTCAAAAATGCATATTACTGGGTCTTTTAATTTTTTTTTTTTTTTTATAATGAATATTTGCAAACATGATTACATATTTGCTATTTAAATCCCCAATTTCTATTGATGATGTTTTGCTAGATGTAACAAAGTATGCTCTCAAAGGACACTAATGAAATAGATTTAGACTTAACTGTCTCAAGAATTGATTGGCACTGTTGTCAAAAATATTCAGCAAGGCAATGTTTTCTAGGGAATGTGGATTAGTTACTTTTTAAAGCTATTGCTGCTTTTTCGGTGTGATTAACTGAGGGTTTAGCGAACCTTCACACTAATTCTAAAGCTCATCGTCGCACTTCTTTCTTCTTTTCACACTCACAACACAATAATGCAACTTCACAGATGACTACTGCGTCCGCAAGCGGTATCTATTGCAGGCAGTTACTTGGGGAGTAGCTACACTTAAACACATACACAAACTAGGGTGTCCGTTCCTAGTTAATTAGCGAAAGCCAAGGGACAAGCAAGGGATTAGCTCAGTGGTAGCAGGCTGGACTAGCAACGCGGAGGTCCCGGTTTGAATCCAACATGCTTTCCTTGATTCTCTCTTCCTAGGAGCATCAACAACTCACTGTCTGGTGATGGGCAGTGTTGTCTGTAGATAGAGAACACTGCTTGGAGGCCGGCTGTGCATTGGAGAAGGCTCTGGAGGGCACAATAGATCTTTCAGGTCGCAAAGCAATAATCACCTACAACCTACAATCTACAGATGTCTACACTCTTATCACAAATACCGGCAGAAAATAAAGCCATTATAGGATCCTACACTATGGATCGCTAATCGAATTGTATTTGGCTTTGAGTCACACTCTCACCACATCAACACTACTTCCCTTCCGATAGAATTATCCATTAACAATTAATAAAACTTCTAAATATAAAGTTAATTAATTTCTGCACCCACCAGAAAGTTGCTTTATCTTTTTCCCACATTTAAGAATGTATCAGCTTTAAACTTTATCTTTTTCTTCGTTCTTTCGATTCTGGATAAGACGAATATTATTAAGTAGCATCGCCTTCAGATATTCACCAACGGATAATATAACCATAACTGCATTCTCACACCATTTTTCAAATCATACAATTTTCTATTTATAGTACAATTGTAAATTTTTAATAAATTATGGAGCTATTTACAAACAAAATATGGTATCTAACATTCATATTTCTTTAGTATAACTGTTTTTGCAACTTTCAAATGTCAATAATTTTTAACACAGGAAATGTTTTTCTATTTAATAATTGCCTGTAATTTGTTAAAGATGATGGAAACATACAATAAATACAAATATTATTTTAGAATTAATTATATCCTTCTAAAATCAAGTTTTTTTCTGAGGAAGGTTTCTAATAATCCTTATATTTGTTCTAAATACTTAATTTTAATTAAAGTATATTTATGTATTTGTTAGAAATTGTATTTAGCTTAAAAAAAAAAAAAATAAATAAATACTGATTTTCACGAAAAATGTCAAGTATTTGAAAATGTTTTATGGTTTTTGGGCTAAATCATAGTAATATTTATTGGTGAATGGTCATTTTTTTTGTAATGATAACAGTTTGAATTCGAAATTGGTTGCACGCCGATCAAATAATATTAATTAATTCAAATACGTATAATTTTTGACAATAATATTAAGATAACTGGTTCGACTATCTCCGTAAACATTCGGTATTCATTCGGGATTGAAATGTCTCATTCGCGGCCCACACTCTATAGGATAAAAGTGTGGTTAAATTTACTTTAACTTATATTTCAGATTACGTAGGTTCCATAAAATATTTTCATGTTTGAAAAAAATGTTAAAAATGAATGATTGGTCTTATTTTTGAAAAAATTCTAGAATATAGTACTGTAATTTTACACTAACCGTTAACTGATTTTACTGTAACCTTCCAAAAAAAAATATATTCTGCAGATAATATTATATTCCGACGAAATATAAAATTTTATATCCTACATATTCGGCTTTAACTTTGGATGTTGCAATCAGAGTTTTGAGTTTGCCAAAAACAGTGGAAGACACACAGACGCATGCGCATGTCGAGTTATAAAACACAACGCTTATTTAATATACTAATTCTATTGGATATATATAAGGTGTTTTATTTTCAGATACCTTTTTCTTGATTAATTTCTGGTAATTTTAAAGATTTTTTTATACTGCATGTTTATATTTTTCATTAACGATCAGTTTTTAAATGTACTATTTGATGATTTTATGCCCTATATCAAACACGTTTTACATTAAAATGTGGTTGTGCACTATATTATGGTTATATTGTGTGAAAATAAAAACGAGCAATTTACATATTTATAACAACAGATTGATACATCAGTAAGGCTATGTCCACACTGGTGCGCTTTCCTTTTCCCGTTCCCTTTCAACTTGCGCTTCCTCTTTCCATTTCAACATGCGTCGCGCATGCCTCTTGACGCATTCAATTTGTTGTCCACACTTAATCATCTGTTGTGTGCACTTTATCGATGGATTCAGAATGGTTGGTGTATAATTTTGAATTTATTTTCCATAAAACTGTTCGTTGGCGGTAATCCTCTATGAAATCAAGTGTCCCTTCATTTGCAGACATGTCGGAGATATTATTAATTAATAATAATAGTTTAATTACTATCAGTTTAATAATAAAATTATTATTAAAATAATAGTTATTATAAATATTAAAAAAAATAAAAAAATAATAATAATATAAATAAAATTATATAATTTATAGATTATATAAATAATAATAATTTTTTAATAATAAAATTATTATTATAATAATAATTAAATAATATTTGAAATTAATTATATAAACATAACCTATAAAAGTGTAAACACAACACGTAGCGAGATTAAAAAGACGCATAGAATGTTGAACGAAAATCCAACTAGTTGGATTCACGTGCGCTATTGCTTGCGTTATAAAAACAAATGCCTACTCGTCTTCAATGAGGCATCAATAACGCATGCCTTTCATTCATCACACCGTGCGCTATGACGCATGCTCTGTTGAAAGGAAAGTTGCACCAGTGTGGACATAGCCTAAGATCAAAAATGATTTGATACATGGTTACAAACAATATTTAACTTTCTATGCACAACAATGTTCAGCCGTTTGGTGCTTCGATTGTAGTGATTGACGGAAATGAGATAGCTGAACAGGAATGGAGCGGAATAACCCGTTCTGTGCATCCAATGGTACGGTCCGTGCGATCATCGGATACTGGCTTCGTAAAAAAACATCGGATTTAATGGGAAGCAATCCCCAGGAGTAAGACATAGTAAAAGTATGATGCCAAAACTGTGTAGGAACCAGCACTGAAGATACTCTTAAACCTGAGTAGGAACCAGATTTTCTCTGGTCACAGGTTTATTTACAGGAGACGGCAGGATCAGGAAACATCCTGCACAAGGTAGATGTGATTAGCTAGGGAACTTTTGTGCAGATTATGGTCAGGAGGAAAAGGAGACTCCTCCTTTTCTTATAGCAAATAATTAAAATGCGATACGAAAAAAACTTTGGTACCTTGTGACCTGAGGAGATAGTAACGCAAAATGATCTGCGTTGGTGAATGCCCTGAAACTCCTTAAAAGAGGATGCGATTCACGTACTAGAGCAGCGGGGATGGTACAATTAGCGTATGTTGGTTGAGGTGCCTTGGTGCTAAATCTAATCTAATCTAACAATATTTAAAATATTTTGGGAGCCGGCAGGGTGCTATGAAGATTCCGGGCGCCAATGGCCATTGTCCGTTGATACGCCTTAGCAACATGTATTTCCGGTAAGAAATCCAATTTGGAAATCTGGATGTAGCAGTTCAACTGTTTCACTAATATTAAGCAGTAACAGATGTAAAAACTTCGTGAATACTCCATGTTTTCCTTAGTAAAACAGTTTGAGAGAGTAAAGAAAATTCGGCTGAGAAGCAGTGATACGACTTTTTTTTACTGCAATAATACAGTTTCATAGAATTTTCTTTAAAATTGTTAGGATATGCTCTAGCTATGCCATAAAAATGGAGATGAAATGGTAAATGGTGATCTATTTAAAGCTACTAGCGGAATTTAAACTTTAACCTGATCGGACATGTCTCTAAATCATTTCAACATTTCAGTTATTCCGGAATTTAATTATTTTAAATACGAGTTACAGAATATTGTATTCGTTCAGTGACGATTTCAGAAAATCATGGGCGTTTTCGAGAAAATAAAAAACCTACACCTATTCTCTAAAATTGCACTTGCGTTCAACCTATTTTTACTTTCTCTTAAGGGCGCCTTCCACTGCGAGCGAAGCGGGCTCCGTTCGGACTCCGTTCAACTCGCAAAGGTTTATCTTCATGTAAGTGCTTCCACTATGAAAAGAGTGAACGGAGCGGACTGAACGAGTATAAAGACTTACAAAAGTGGTCGCAGAGTTGAACGGATTTGGGACGGACTCCGTTCGACTCGCAACGCCAAATCTCATAGAAGTGCTTCCACCAACAGATGAGTCAGCGGAGCGGACTGAGCGAGGAAAAAAGGAGCCGTTGTGTCACGCTGTGCAATGCTAGTTTTGAACGGTGTCCGCTAGCCCTTCCCTACCTCCCTACCTACTTATGCGCGCCTTCCATTACGAATATCTTTTTCAGCTCATTCTTGAACATGTTCTGTGACTGCAGTATCGTAGTGTATTTGAATAAAATGGAGCTTTTTATGAAACAGTGCGACAATACCCTTGTTTATGGAATACCGCGACAGAGATTATCATCTTGTAAATCGTAGAATATCCGTAGTAAATCGCCTTTGATAGGTCTCTCTCTAATGTGGTAGCTCACCCAAAATCATGTTTTGTTACGCTTCTTTTTCTTATTACTATGGAGTAGCAAGCATTTACTTATCGTATTTATATAGTCATCATCACGGGAATCGTCTGGCATTATTACTAGAAACGAAAAACGAAAAAGAAAACTTCAACCACGACTTGCTCGATCCCAACTGTCTATGATGAACTGGCTGACCATTCAGTCCGCTGATAATGGAAGCATCAACCCCTTCCATCTCATTTCTCGCTTAGCTCAATCCGCTACCAGGTTTGCGAACCCGCTGACAATGGAAGGCAAATACCTCTTTTATGTAAAACTCTTTTTTAGTGGAAAGTCAAAACTATTTTACTCCGTTTCGCTCAGCTATTTCATGCTCATTACCCTTTCGCAGTGGAAGGCGCCCTTTACACCTAGTAAGAGGAAGTATTGTAATCGTGGCAAATTTTCGATATCAAGTTTTCACCGGAAATATCCGTATTGAAGTCCCCTGAGTCCAAAAAAGTGGTTTTTAGCAAATGGTCTGTATGTGTGTGTGTGTGTATGTGAACAGCATAGCTCAAAAATGAAAAACCTTAAAAGTTGAAACTTGATATTCCATTTAGGTATCACCATGGGATCTGACAGTACGTTATCTTTTTTTTTTTTTTTTTTTTTTTTTTAACTTGTGTTTTTCTCAAAAATAGCTTTGACGATTTTCTTTAAACTTGGTATATCAACTTACAAATGCAAAGTGCTACCACTTTTAATTTGAAACATTTCTCTGGGAAAATTCATTTAAGGGCACTTCTGCGGGGAGGGTGGGTTTAGGTTTTTCATCTAAACTGCTATTTCAATTTATTAGACAATACTGTCATCTGAATAATATTAATTAGAATTAAATATGTTGTTGAAATTCCGAGTTTGAAAAAAAATCAGAATAACCGGAAGTACGTTTTACTTTACCACTTTACTAAATGATTTTTTTTTTTTTTCACTTTTTCTAGTTTTTCTCAAAAATGGCTCCTACGATTTTCTTGAAATATCTTATATAAACTAATCATGCAAAGATCTACAACTTTTATTTAAAACGTTTCTTTAGGACAAGTCATTTAAGAGCACTTTTATAGTCGAGGTTATGTTTTTGTCTAAAGTGCAATCATAATAGTTGATTATAAAATTCTATCATCCAAACAAAATTAATTAGAAATAAATAGATGGCCAAAATTCTGAGTTTAAAGAAAATTAGTAAACCGGAAGTGCGCTTTTACTGAACAGTCTTTTTTTTTTAGTTTTCGATGAATTTGGTAACAAACAATTGGTGCTAAAATTTGTTAATTATAATTTTGAGAACTGGAATATGAGAAAGTAGTGTGAGTGTTTCACACCAGATTTTTTTTTTCTTCAAATTTGGTATTGTATCAATGTTTCTAATACGAAACTAATACAATGTAAGGTGGGGTATAAAAATATATATTTTACTGAAGTAGTACTTTGGAATTTTCGGTTTATTTTAGTTCCGCTGGTAGAATATAAACATAATATGAAGTTCTAACTAACGTTCTGCGATATTCCGTTTTTTTGCGATATTTTTTTCGCACACAGAACCATTTTCCACAAAACCACTTTTCTTTTCTTTTTTGAACTCATCAAAGCATCATTTTCATTGAAAACCAAATTACGAAAATTTTTTTTGTTGGCATTATCGCAATAAATAGAAAAAGTAAAAAATTTTTTTAAATGCACTTTTACGAAAATCTGTTTTTGCAATATGTTATGAAAAACTACTGGTAAAGAACATTATTAATTTATTTAATTAATTGAAATTATTTTATTTATGTAAATAAATACCCGAATAAACAATATAATATTTTTTTAATAAATTATAAATTTATATTTTTTTAATTTTATTATTCTATAGTTTTAACCAAAGATAGTGAATAATACAGAATTCTGAATGGTCAGAATGGGATGTGGTTTTATTATTTTTTTTCTCCTAGAAATTTCCATTTTTTATCTTTTAAACAAACTAATTTTAATTTAAGTGTTTCTAGTAATAATAATAATAATAATAATAATAAAAAAAGTTTATAATACAAGTAATTATTTTAGGTGATTGTTTAGTAAAAGTAATAAGAGTGTATACGGTGGTTAAAATGATGCTATATCTACGGGTAATGTTCGCCATTCTTATCTGTATTGTGTATCCGCTTCTTCACACCCTTTTGTTCTAAACAGACAAACACTTTGTTTAGTTTATAATGTTACGCCTGTTGCTGACAACAATTATATTCATTAAATAAGGATTAACCTCTCTTACTAGTTATAGTAATACTTACGTACTATCCTATGGTTTTGTTTTTTTTTTCTTTAATGTGTTCGTCAAGTAAATGTAAAATATTTTTAAACAAGATAAAAAAATTAACAACGGCCAAACATAAATAATGTTTACAGTAAAATATTTTTACTTTTACTTATTGCTTTAAGTGGTGTAAGTATTTGCGATCTGGTCAAATTCGAGTTTTCTTCATTGGAATCATATATTTTGAGGTGATTCCCCTATGTGCGAAGAAAATGTATATTTGACGTTATACATATACAGGGTGTTCCAAGGTATATGGATAACGACTTTTTCTCAAAAACTAAGATAGCTAGAAAAAAATACGTGTCCCCATAGTTTTTTGTTAGAAATCCAAATTTAATTTGCAAATTTGTTTTGGTGCTTCGAGAAGCGAGATACAGCCATTTATTTAAGAAATAGATTCCTCAATTTACTTGAACGGTTTTTTTTTCTATGAGCGATATTTTACTAGTTATGATTGAAAACATGATTCTTATAAGAAATTTCAAAATGATATTATAACGGGTTTTTTGATTGAATAAGAAGAAAAGTACTATTTTATTATAAATTTTACTCCTCATTAATTACAGTTCTTGCTCGAACTGGCCCCTACCATAAGAGATATATTTCTTTGATCGTTAAGGTACGATTGGTCAGGAAAAAGCATGTGTATGCATCTCTAATGGTGGGGGCCAGTTCGAGCAAGATCTGTAATTAATGAGGAGTAAAATTTATAATAAAAAAGTACTTTTCTTCTTATTCAATTTCTTCTTTCGTTTATGCGGACAGAAGTTGATTGCAAAATATCATCTAGAGCTGGGCGCTTATCGTTTGATTCTTAAGAGCTTCGTCTTTTATTTTTCTCTTCATTCTAATATTTAACTTCTTCGGACGACCTTTAGGTTTACTGTTTTTTGTTGCGCCTCGTTCCTCATATCTTTTTATAATCTTACTGTAAAGAAATTCAGTCCTAAGAAATCAGCACATTCCCGGATCTGATTTTTGTTGAATCCGTTATAAAAAAAACTTTTTCGGAGGTTCTGTCACTGAATTCCCCTTCTTTTAGCATTATCAATTCATTACAAGTTAGAAAGAGTTCCTAAACATTCAACCACAGTTTTTGTATACTGATGAAAAGAAAAAAAACTCATAACCACCAACTAACTACTGTATGACCTTTGAAATTCTGTAATCAAAGTGTACAAATACTGTTTTCCAAATGTTTACATTATTTACAATTTTTGTTTCATTATGACAGAAGTTTAAGATTATATTTACGCAAGGATTTCATAAGGAATTAGGAAACTTTTAATATGTAAAGGTTAACCGACATTTTTTATTACTTAAATTCAAAATTTAAAAAAAAAAAAAATTGGTGTGCAAAATTACTTTTTGCCGCCACGGTATAAAACTTGTAATTTCTATTTATTAACATTCTTTTGTAAAAACTTTGAATATACGTATGCTTCCAGAGATCGCTTTGATGGTTATTTGCTTCTATGTGTTTTGTGAGTTTTTTTTGAAAGATATACTGGCTCATTTCAAGTTCTCAAGATTATAGTCATAATGCTGGTTGATGCTATGATGGAAAAACGACAATTATTCCCCGTAAAAGTAGTGATTAAAATTTTACTTTTAAAATCTCTAGACTTTTAAATTTTATAAAAGTGACTTTTATAATTTCTAGCAATTAAAAAATAACTATAATTTTTCAATTAATCAAAAGCTTCAATATTTGGATGATATTCCTAAAATATATTATTAATATATAAGTTTTTAAAAATTCTTTTAGAGGTTATCTCTTTTACCTGTTTCTCTCTTTTTATTATGTCTTTTTAAGTGTTGTAGAAAAAAATATAAAATTAATATTTGACGCGAGAATAAAATCAATTGCCATACTCTTTAATTCGTGTGGGCAAACCTGAAACTCCTCCAGTGTTTAAAAGTGGCACTTTACTTATCTTGTCAAGTAAATAAATATTTCTTAAATATTAATCGTTTTCTTTTTAAATATTTCTATTCTTTATTCATTATTTTTCTTAAGATCACCAAAAAAAAATAGTTAAATATTGAGTTGTTCCCGTAATGAAACATATTTCATTACATAGTGGAACTACTTGTTAGTAAGGTGCAGTGGAAGAACGAAATGGAAAAATAATAGTTTTGGAAAATAGTTTTGTGAAAATTAGATAGTTCAAATAGTGTATTTAAGTGATGGAGATAGAGCCAGGTATACTACAATCTAGGTCAATGCAAATCAAGGCGACAAAGGCGCAAGAATCCGTTAAATTAATACAATGCCACTTGGCCAACTGTTTTGTAAGAGAAGGCATTCTTTCGAACAGTCTGCATTCTGCTTTCAAAGCCAGAACACTTGCTTCAGGAATTGCTCTGTTAAAAACTCATGCCAGTGATAGAGATTTGCCTTTATTCTAGATCATTTATTAAGATACAGTTTTGTTGTAGACACCAAGGAGAATACATCAGAACTGAACCAGTTTAAGTTATAACATAAGAGTTAATTCCAATTAATTTCAGTATACTTATAAGCATATTATTGTGATATTTTAAGGTACCCTAATTTCACTTAGAGAATATATCTATTTTAAAAACAGTGTGATCTCTTGATTATTTCTAATACTTCACTCTTAAACATATATACTTACAAGCCCTTATACAAAATCGCTCAAGCCACAACAAACTACTAACAAAACAACACACCAAACACATTTCAAAGGTAATAGTTTTTTTATACAAACCTTTGTGTAATGTGATTGGGTGATGATGTGTATAGGTAGCTTGTGGCGTGAGCGTTTTAGCGAAAAGGGCTTGTGTTTGTTTGAGACAGAATATAAGAATATCATCAAGAAAGCACCACTGATTATAAAATAAATATATTTTCTAACTGAATTTAAATAGCTTTATAATATCACAGCGATTAAGTATAAATCAATTAATTAATCTAGATTAGATGCTAAATGTTTTAACTTATAACTGGCACTGATACAAGAGAGCGATTCCTGAAGTGTTCTAGCTTTGGAAGTAGAATTACGACTCGTGTGGTTTGAAGGCTGAGTTAAGACTGTGTACTCTTTACTCTTTTAAAGCTAATATTAGACTCTGTGGTGGTTGGTTCCGCAGAGCTGGAAAGCATCAGAGACATTTTCCGTGGAAGCCTGCTTCATTTTGTGGTCATCGACCGGTTTCGGGCGTTCGCCCATCTTTAAGGATGCGCTTTTCAGACAGTGTGCCAACACAGACTCGTACAGAGACTTAGTTTCACACTCACACAGTGTTAGACTCTCTTCTTTGGAATTGCTCTCTCTCTCGCGGGGGGAATTCCCTTATACAAAAGAGTGACCCTAACGGGATTTTGTGCCTTTGTTTAATGATCCAAATTTACAGTACCTGACAGTAAAATACATTCTTTTTGAAGTTAAATTCACATTATAAAATATTCTAAATTATTTTTAAAAACTATTATTTTTTCATTTCGTTCTTCCACTACATTATCGGTGTGATGATGTGAGTATAGGTAGTAAGTAGCACGAACGTTGTTGTAAAATAAAGGTTTGTAATGTTAAGATAAAGATAGAAGTATAAGAGTAATTAAGAAAGCACCACTGTTTTATAAATAATTATATTATCTCTTAGTAAATTTAAGTATTTTACAATAACACACTATTATGTTTAAGAAATTAAGTATTTATCAAGATTAATGTAAAGCTCTTATGTTTTAACTTATAACTGGCACTGATACTAAGAGAGCAATTCCTGAAGTGTTCTGGCTTTCTGAAGTAGAATGCCTGTATAGTTTGAAGGCTGAGTTAAGACTGTGTACTCTTTACTCTTTTAAAGCTAATATTAGACTCTCTTCTTTGGAATTGCTCTCTCTCTCGCGGGGGAATTCTCTTATACAAAAGAGTTACCCTAACGGGATTTTGTGCCTTTGTTTAATGATCCAAATTTACAGTACCTGACAGTAAAATGCATTCTTTTTGAAGTTAAATTCACATTATAAAATATTCTAAATTATTTTTAAAAACTATTATTTTTCATTTCGTTATTCCACTACATTTGCAACTGTCTTTTAATTAAGAATTTTCTTTAATTTTGTAAGTTATTTTAATTTTTTAATTACTTATTACACTAAAGTTGGAATTTTGTTTAAAGTAAAAGTATAGTCCCAAATTTTGTTTTGGTTAATTCCCACAAAAAAGTAATAGCCTATCACGGAAAATATCTCTGATATAGTTCAGTTTTTTTTTACAACAGCACAAAATGATACAAAATCAAGTTTAAAAAAATATTTATATATCTCGCCATTTTTTTGATGATTTCTAATCTCTTATTTATACAACATGTTTTTAATTCTCGGTTTTACTGAGAACATGCAGAGTTTATTATTATTAAAAAATTAATATCAATTTCCAATTCTTTTACAAGCCATTAAAGAGAAAACTGATGTGAAACAACGCAGATCTTTTTTTATAGCAATTCTCACACTAATTGACATTTTTTTATTTTACTGCTTGGAAATATTTGTCCTAATGCGTTGGCCTAGTGGCTAGCACATTCACCCTTCGACTCCTGATGGTGTTGGCTACTCAGCGTTGTGAGAAAAAATGGGGAGCTATAGTTAGTAATGAACTAGATAGTGAATGCCAGAGCGAAAGGCGATGGGAATCGTGATTCCCAATATACAACAAACTCGTTTCGCAATAAAAAATCGTCGTCCACCCTTATGGGGGCTGTTGCGCTAAAGGTTTTTTTATTCAAAAGTTATTTAAATTATACATTTGTTTTAACATTTTAAAATCTATTTAACAAATAAATGAAATATTAGAAAAAATTCTTGTTTAACTTTAAAGTAATGTTCCAAAACCTTTCTAAAAAGGTAACCTTCCCCTTTCCAGTTGATAACGATCTCTCTTACATGTATGCTACCGTACATAGTTTACCTTTTTTTTTTATATCTTTTTAACTTTTTTCAAATTTTTTTTAGTTTTAGTGTTGTAGAAATGCATGCATAAAATACAGTTACAATTCTTGTTCAATTGTCAGACTTCAGAAATGAGTCTGACAAATTTTAACGACAGATTGTTAAACTTAAAATTTTTTGTACTTATTTAAAAAAAAAAAAAGAATTCCGATTTTGGTGTCTATACCAAGAAGATTCAAGATTTCAGTATACAGATTTATAAAATTCCAAGTTCTTGTTAAATAAACTTTCAAAAAAGTCATTTTGTTTTTTTTTTTATCGTATGTGCTTTTTTTTTTTTGTCTTTCAGAAACTGGGTCCATACCACAAAACAAATGTAGTCTCTTGGAAAGCATATCTATGGAATAAGTAGGAATGTGAGACGGGAAAAAAATGGATTATTTTATTCAGATGCCATTAATAAATGTAACAGCAAAGAGAGTAAAGGAGAAACAGCAAAGATAGTAAAGGAGAAACAAAACCCAAAATCACTCTCTCGGACTGGAGTGGGAGAAACTGTATAAATATAGCGACAGGCAATCCATAAAAACACAGTTAAAGACAGTTGAGAATACAGTTCAATACATCCAATCGCTAGGTGTCATTACTCTGACCACTCTACCTTAAACATTTCTTTATTGTAAAGTCCAGGCAGTCTGTCTCTACTTATTAGTATATTAGTTAACCAGTGTTAACCAAATCTTCTTCTTAATTCATCAGCCACTCAAATTCTTCTCAACCCGTTCACATCCAATAGAGGGTATGATGTAACAGCAAAGAGAGTAAAGGAGAAACAAAACCCAAAATCACTCTCTCGGACTGGAGTGGGAGAAACTGTATAAATATAGCGACAGACAATCCATAAAAACACAGTTAAAGACAGTTGAGAATTCAGTTCAATACATCCAATCGCTAGGTGTCATTACTCTGACCACTCTATCTTAAACATTTCTTTATTGTAAAGTCCAGGCAGTCTGTCTCTACTTATTAATATATTAGTTAACCAGTGTTAACCAAGTCTTCTTCTTATTCATCAGCCACTCAAATTCTTCTCAACCCGTTCACATCCAATAGATGGTATGATGTAACAGCAAAGAGAGTAAAGGAGAAACAAAACCCAAAATCACTCTCTCGGACTGGAGTGGGAGAAACTGTATAAATATAGCGACAGACAATCCATAAAAACACAGTTAAAGACAGTTGAGAATTCAGTTCAATACATCCAATCGCTAGGTGTCATTACTCTGACCACTCTACCTTAAACATTTCTTTATTGTAAAGTCCAGGCAGTCTGTCTCTACTTATTAATATATTAGTTAACCAGTGTTAACCAAGTCTTCTTCTTAATTCATCAACCACTCAAATTCTCTCCATCCAACTACACATCCATTATAATAAATTTCCAGATTTCCGGTGTCTTATTTATGAAGGTGTTTAACCTTGGCCAAAGATGTGTATATATGTGTGCATTAAGAATCACTAATTTTGTAATATGATGCAAATTCTTCGACTCTGAATGTGGGAGTGTTTTAACCACAGCTAGCAAACCTGGCCATTTTTATTGGTTTCAGATCTCCTAAGTGTTTTAGAAGGCTGATTATCTCGTAGAAAAACAAATAAGTAAATCAATGGCGAAGAATGCGAATGTTAGTTGGGGGCTTAGTCTTGTCTATGTTTGTAGACAGCTAAGTCGTAAGTTTAACTTATAGAGGAACATTACCCATACAAAACTCTCTTCTATGATGGAACTCCTTAGCAAACTAGTTGTCATTAGAGTGTAAGTAATAGGTTTGAAAAGTGTCTGAATCCCAGTTATACAAGTCATATGTAAATGAATAGCAGCAAAGTTATTTTTAATAAGAGTGCAATGGCAATGTAAAGAAATCATTCACATCTTCTATCAAAGTAGATTTGGATGTAAATAAATACAAAAGACCAAAATCCAAATCCATGGTGAACTAGAACAACTGTGTTTCAATGGGTGTTTCTGGTGGCGATGTTTGTACGAAAAATTCCAACGCCAATATTAAAGTACTAATCGACTATTTCAAAGAAATAATATTTAATTTGTTTTTAAATTTATTTTGTATTTGGATATTTTTTTTTTGTTCTCTTTAATACCTATAATGGAGTGTTGGATGGAGAGAATTAGTTTTGTTTGATGAGTTAAGAAGAAGACTTGGTTAACACTGGTTAACTGAAATATTAATAAATAAACCCAGACTGCCTGAACTTTACAATATAGGAATGTTTAAGGTAGAGTGGTATGAGAATGACACGTAGCGATTGGATTACTGAACTGATTTCCACTATGTGTTTGTAGACTGTCCGTAGCTATATTTATACAGCTTCAACCAATCTCTCACTCCAGTCCGAGAGAGTGGTTGAGCTTCTCTTGCTCTCTTTGGTTGCTCAGCTTCTCTTGCTATTATATAACCTATTAGATTTACTTAAAAAACAGTAAGTGCTAAATTCTAAAGTTTATACTTTTTGTTTTTTGTTGTTCCCATATCTTGATGGAATACTTTTTTATTGTTGATATTGTAATAAAGAAGATCCCGCAGGACAGAGCATAGTTTTATGACTAAAAACTATCTGATTTTATAGGTAAGCAGATTAAGACTTACTAGTAATAGTTAAACAATCGTATATTTCTTCACTCAAAACTCATTTATTTCCTGTTCCCAAGCTTTCTTCTATTTTCTTTCTTGCACAAGGTTTATGTGGATAATAACTGTCTTCTTACAAATCCTGTTCTTTGCTCTTCATGACAATAACTGAATTATTTCGCGCTTTTGGTTCTGCCCCAATTTTTTTGCCTGGTCAATAAGTAATGGCTCATAAAAGAAACCATCTAATTTTCTGGGTATGCAGGGCAAAGACAATCTAAAAAACATTTTTGCAAACCCAGCACACTAATGTCTATAACATCACTCAGTGCACGCTAATATCTCCTAGAAAAAAATCACTGCATTTATTAGAAGGAATTGCATCGTAAGGAAACATGCTCACATTATGGATTTAGCTACATAGCCAACTTGGAAAAAAAAGTGGCAAGAAAATATGAAACACCGTGTTTGTATTCTGTACTTTTGTTGCTGGCAATGACCTAAAGTTTGTTGAGGAAAATTTGGTAATTGAAGATTTCTTTCAGGCATATTTTAATGATAAGGGGTTGATATAAGATGAATGCGGAAGCTCAGCGCTAGTGAGGGGAGGGGGGGAGTTCACTATTTCTTCCTTATGGAGACCTCTAATTTCCATGTATCCATCTTCTGTGCATCCCCTACTTAACCTCGAACAACATGGTAAGAGGAAAAAACAAGTTAGGGGACTTTGGTTCGGTTTTACAGGTAACAATCCTAAGGAAGACAGCCGGTTTCTTCAAGGAGCTAATATGGAGCAGGAACTTCCAAAAATAAGTGAAGTTATCATCCTTGAAGATTTCTATTAATATTTATAGGACTTATATAATTACATATATATGCATATTATTGTCGACGAGGTTGTTACTAACCTATTTCTTTATTGGTTTTGACCCATACAGTGTCTGTATGGTTGTTTTATATTATCATATTTTTATTGTTTTCTTATATTTATGTCCCTGGGATTGATCAGTATGCTGTGTTGGTGTAGTATCTCGTTGTATTTGAGCAGCCACACTATTGTATTGACAATAAAGTGTTTTCTCTTTTGAATAGATTCATTTACTTTGCTCACATTTACTTTTGAAAATGTTACTCATTATCTTTATCTAGACACCCACTCACGCCATAAAAATAGAATATGATATGAGAACATTTGGGAATCATAAATGCCAATTGTTCACAATTTTCAAATCATCAAAGAATTTTACACTTCTTTGCTAAGCAAATAGAAAATAATAATTAAGAACATAGCAGGACATAAAATTGAGGTTATCTCTCTCTCTTGTAAAGCAATGCATGATTCCTATGTTTTGTAATGCGATTTCCAGCGTTATAATGTTATAATGTTCTTTAATTCCAGAAATACAGACAGTTTTACTTGGACATGTCAACTATACCAATCACATGAAAGGTTTGTAAAACTGATTTTTATTACCTATTACATCAATTGTTTTTTATATATATAAAGTTTAAAAATTTAACCCTTAGATTTAAGCAACTTGAGTTATGAGACGATATTTATACAAAATAATGAAATCCACAAATTGAGGTCCTACAGCTGAAGCAAATGCGTATTACTGATCACGGAACATATTACGGATTTTGTTGGTTTTCTTAATATATTATTTTTTTGTATCTTAACAAATTAGAGTAACTCAGACTATCAGAGATAGTTTCCATGATAGCCTGCTTCTATTTTTTGGTCCTCGACCGGTTTCGGGCAAATTTAATTGATACACTCATTTGCTCTGTACAAATCTATGTTATCACACAGTTTTGACAAAAACATCCTGATGATGGGCGAACGCTCGAAACCGGTCGATGACCACAAAAAGAAGCAGGCTATTACGGAAAATGTATCTGATGCATTCCAGTTCTACAGAACCAACTCCAGCAACTAGGTCAGACTAATTTGACGTCTAATATCAGCCAGATGATGATATTCGGCTCAACATTGATTATCCTAATCGAATACTTGCTACAGAGGCAATATAAATATGTTTCTTATGCATTTCTTTAAAGTTGTACCTTACCTTTTGCTTGTTTGAATGAATTTATATTAATGGGAATCAGATATGTAATCAACAATTATGTTTAATTATAAATATTTAAAATTTCATTCATTTTCTCTGCGTTTTAACAATAATCTCCCAACCCTTAGACATCACTACTGAGTGACCTCCATTTTTTTTAAAAAACTTCTTCATATTCTTAGAGCCATTCCCGATTAAACTATTTTTATGTCTGCTTTTTAAAAAAACACTTTTGAGAAATCATGCTAAAAAATCGGAATATAGATTTAGAAAAGTCCGGATGGCCCTTGAAAGAAATTTTGATTCTTGAGAAATGATTTTCTCAATTTGTTGAAAATTGCTTCTGAAATTTAGAAACTTATTTTCTTGTGATTTTAATTATTATTTTGTTTATTTGTGACTTAAAACTGTGATTTAGAAATTTTACAATAAATGAGAGAAAAATGATATAATCTGATTATGATCGTTTTCTTTTTCGACTTTATTAAAGCAAACAGAGGTTGAGACTGAGATTGTCGTCGCAATTACTGAATTTTCTAAGGAATTTGTTAACCTCAACATATCTTATCATCACGTGTGTAGTGGGTATATTGTGTTCTTATGCTATAACTATTCTAATTTATAACTCATTGAATAAAATATATTATAAACGTATCATTTATGATTGTGTATGGAAATATTTGATACAAGTTGGGTGTGTAATATAACAGTAATTTCAATGCGCTGTTTATATGGCAATGGCCAGAGAAGTTTTATAGATTATTACGGTGTATTGTAAAGATGAAAAATTACATAGATTTACAATAAATAAAAGAAAAAAAAAAAAAATCTGGTGTGAAACACTCACACAACTTTCTCTTACTCATAATCGCCAAATTTTATAGTTTTGTGTACCAAATTTAATGAAATTCGTCGAAAACTAAAAAAACTGTTCAGTTAAAGCGCACTTCGGGCTTACTAATTTTATTAAAACTTACAATTTTGCCCATCTATTTATTTCTAATTAATTTTGTTTGGATGATAAGAATTGTATAATAAACTATGATACCACTTTTAGAGGAAGCTGTAACACCACCCCTCCCCTAAAAGTGCCCTTAAATGAATTTTTCCAGAGAAATGTCTTAAATAAAAGTTGTAATACGAAGTGTCAAGAAAATCGTCAAAGCCAGTTTTCAAAAAATTGCGAAAAACTGAAAAAATCATTTAGTAAAATATTAAAACTCGTTTTTTTTTTTTTTTAAACTCGGAATTTCAACAACATATTTAATTCTAATTAACATTATTTAGATGACAAAAGTGTCTACTAAAACTGAAATAGCAGTTAAGATGAAAAACCTAACCACACCCCTCCCTCAGAAGTGCCTTTAAATGAATTTTCCCGGAGAAATGTTTCAAATGCTCTTTGTATGTGTAGTTGATATACCAAGTTTGGAGAAAATCGTTGGAGCCATTTATGAGAAAATCGCAAAAACGTAAAAAAAATCAACTTGTAAAGTGGTACTTCCGGTTGAGGATTTTTGTCAGATAACGCACCGTCAGATTCTATGGTGATAGCTAAACGGAATACCAGGTTACAACTTTCTACAGTTTTTTCGTTTTTGAGCTATGCTGTTCACATACAGACCATTTGCTAAAAACCACTGTTTTGGACTCAGGGGACCTCAAAAAGGGATATTTCCGGTGAAAACTCGATATCGAAAGTTTCACACGATTGCAATTCTTCCTCTTACTAGGAGTAAGAGAAATAAAAAAAAAGGAAAATTTAAATTAAACAAATATTTAAACAGATTGAACATAAGTTATTAAAAACAAGAAAATGCGAATATAACAATGAAGCTGCAAGGACCAATATTAACAGCAAGTGAAAGCAGAAAGATAAAGATACTTTCAGGCTGGTTGAGGGATATGTACATTGAGAACGTTGAGATTAAAAAAATGTAGGGAGAGTACTTTTAAAAATTAAGAAAACTGTTGAAAGGCGGGAAGTTATTAGAAAAATGTTTTTAGTGAGACGCGGCAATTTCATATTTAGATGAACAATTTACTGGCGAGCATGAATAGTAATGATATCTTTATCTTTTTTAAAGTTAATAGAGTTCGGATGGTGGATTCGGATAGAAGACGACCATCCATTGAATGGTTGGGGTAAGTGGTTAAAATGGAAGGGTTATTAATATTAAAATCGATGGCATGGATAGAAATCAGAACATGTAAAAAATTGACAGTGTTTTCTAGTGCATGTGGTCTGAGTCATTTCTGTAAAATTTACTTGGATTCACCTATTTAGCAAGCGTTGCATTTTGAGTGAGGTTTTTCAATCGGGTCTTTAAATTTTGAAATGAATTTATTTAGTTTGTTGATTGGGGATAAAAATTACTGATTCTATTGGAAATAGAACTAATGAGACTGAGCGATTCGTAAATAGGCGGTTGGTTCAATGTTCGTGTTGGGTAGAACGTTTTTGAGGTTTCTACGTTGGAGGTTTTGATCCTCTATCTGGCTCTTTAGGTTCCATCATTATTTAAAAACAAAATAAAATTAAATAAATTGTTCTGTTTCAACTAAAATTTGTTTCATTAATTTTTTTTAAACTAATTTCTATAGCACAAAGTTCTTTGCATAATTGTTACAATATTCTTTATGCGAATTTGAACAGTGATAAATTTTTAATTGTGTCATAAACACTCTTCTATATCAACCTTTTTTTACTTAATAATTTTTCCTGATTTATTTAAACGTAATAAAAGTTTTTATTTCGGCAATTGCAGATTTTTTTTTCTACTTCTTTGCAGAATTCTATATGCACTTTTTAATTAATTTATGGTTGTCGGGTTAGATAGGTATAGGATTAATTACCAACTTTTATGGTCAAGAAATATTAATGAAAGCACATCATAAGATATTGATCTTCCCTTGTTAATTTGTTTTTTCATTGGCGTTTATTCGATAGTATTCTCGCGGCCGACCAAATTCCAGAAATTATTATATAGCTTTGGTTGATCAAAACTGTTATGCTCCAAATATTTCAGCTATTTTCACATACCTATTACAGTTGATAGCTACTACAGAATTAAAAGGAATACCAAGTTGGAGCTTCTTGTTCCTGTTCACACAGACCATTTTCTAAAAACCACTTTTTTTGGACTCATGGGACCTCCAAAACATGTATTTCCTATGAAAATTCAATTTTAAAAAATCTTACACAATACTTCCTCTTATTAGGAGTAAGAGTTAGTAAAAAGTAATTACACGAATGTAGTTCTATTCAGTATATATATATATCTCTATGAAGTTATGTGATTCAGTTATTGAATTCTTGCTGAAAATGATCCGCTTTTTTTGTGTGTTTTGTGTTCGGAACTCTACCCATCTATAGACTTGAAGCAATATTTTGAATGTTAGAAGTGTAGGGCGCAGAGGATGTAAATACCATGTTTTTACAAAGAAGGTGGCGTAGTGATATGGTGAATTACATTGTAACGCTTAAGCCCCCAATCAACATCGTATTAGTTAAGTGTATTGTGTAAATGTTGGTCACTGTCATTGTGACTGCCTGTTGTGCTGGGCTGGGATACCCTTTCTCGAGAAAGTCAAGAACCCTGAAGTGACGGCTATAGGTTTATTTCACCATATGGAATATGATAATCATTATGGATTGTTGTACACATATTTAAAATAAAGGTGAGCCTCTCTTTATCTTTAGCGCTAAAGCCGCGAATATCGCGTCTAGACGCTCATCTATCTTGACTTACTATTGTTCTCAAGGTGAACTACCTTAAGTGGAATAATAAATACGTTGGCTAACCTTATAGTCAAGTATTTTTTCTCATTTCATTCAATAGAAGTATTCCACGATATTTTAATTGCAATGTTGCAAAAATTTGTCATGTTGCGAAAACTATAATTGGATAAGTAAAAACACACGTTATATTTTATACAGCAATTATTTGTACGTGATCATAGTTTTGTATTTTTATATAGATATAATTGTCATGTTTAGAAAGAAAAAAAAGTCTAATAATTCTTTTTATTGTTAGGTAACAGTTGTTGCATTCATACGTTACATGCACAAATATGAAATATGTTAACATTACTCTTCTATTTTAATAGCCAATAGTATGCAGTTTGAACAGTAGTCTATTTCCTTGAACATCATTATCGAGAATAAATCTGTTAACTCATCATCATTTTATATATATATATATTATAACATGGTAGTAAGCTAGTTGCTTTATTATATTGTAATATACTTTGCATATATATATATATTTCTAGTTTTATAAGTTATTATTTTTATTATAAGTTGGACAATTAGTAACACTTCACTTTATGTGTAACCATTACAATATAGCTACTTATGGTTATTAAAAAAAACAACTAAAGACTGGTTTGCATTTAAACTACATATAATTTATATATATATACGTAATATTATATAGTTAGCTATGATAGTTGTAATTATTATTAAGAAGCCTTGAATGGGCAATTAAAATTTATCCCTAATAGATAGGAACATTAGAAAAACAAAACAAAAAATTGATAGTAACTAGTAAATATTAAAATTGCTTGCTTCTATATAAGGAAGATTAATTATTTCACAAGTTTCAAATTAATATATTTCTATTAATTTGTTTATGTTAAAATTTCCATGGTTATTTATTGCTTTAATTCATTTTTTTTTTTGCATCACTGATAATTTTAGAATGATTAAATTGTGAGCTGGTCAAATTGCCACTCAACTTGTTTATTACTTTCTTCAATTTTAACCATCATCTCCTTCCGAAACAAATTACGATATTGCTTCTTTTTTGTTTTTGCCGCCCATAAAAAAAAAAAAAATTGCTGATAGTTTATACCCTTAAATGCAGAACAGCAGAATTATGGGCATATAGATAAAACAATAATGTATTATGTGGTAGAAATCTTTTATTCTTTTCCTCAGAATACTCCGGCCATCGGATATAGGCAACTCTGTCATCATCGGAGTGAGAGGGCCCTTTGGGAGAGTGCTAAGTAGAGAAAAATCTTAGGGCACTGCTGGACTTGAATCCGGGACCTTGTATTCACGCTTGACGATAAGTGTGTGAGTCCAGCGCGATACCACTTATCGTCAATCCTTTCCTCAGAAATCTTGTTAATAAATCATTTAAAATACTATTATGTGCAACCTTATTTTTAACAAGAAAGAATAAGTCGTGATTTAACAGGCGAGAAACATTTAATTTATAAGGAGTATTATACAGGCACAAAACACTGTTACTTGCTTTAGTTCACAATAAACACTGAATGCAATGCAATACATAATTATATACCACATGATTTATTTAATTTTCCAACCAGGTATCATGTCCACATGCACTACCTTGAGTCGGCGCTGCCTGGTCTGGATTCTGACTACATCATTTAGGCGAGTGACCACTTCGCATGGCCACATCCATTGGGGCCAATACTCCACTCTTCGCTGAAGATTGCACAGCCAGACCTAATCTTCCGGCTGAAAGCCGCTGGCGTTCGCCTATAGGTCCTACCTTCGGTAGATTTTATTGTTTCTCTGAGCAATTTTTGCTCAGTTATCATTATTTTTACCAGCTAACAGAGATTCCCCATCGCTTCTTGGAGTTAGTATATCTGATTCCGTAAGCAGTGGATTTGTTTTGCGAGCTGTGGGCTGCTCCTTTTTCGTCAGCAATATCTTCTTCATCAGTCGCCATATCTGACACCAGTTGTCAGAGTGATAAGTCTCCTTGTTTTAGTAAGAATATGTCTGATTTAACTGGCTAGAAACGTATATATTTGTACGGTAACGGAGAATTTTTTTCCCACACAAAACAATGTTTAATTTATTTAATTTTCCAACCAGGTGGTTGCCTAGATATCACAATACTTTAGGGACTCAAAGTTTTTTATAAATTATTTGCACATAGCCGGGAAATGGTTGAACTCATCTCATTCCTTTCCAAGGTATATCCTTATACAGTGTTGCACCAAATAACCAGATTCTCTAGAGTGAGCAGCCTTTTTTGAAAACCGCCTTCGGTTTAGAGAATATTCTTTAAATAAGAAATGTATATTTATCCTTATCAATTTTTGTACGTTTATTTTAATACTGCAATCTCCGTAAGGCATTATATTCTAAAGTCCCTTATATGATCCAATTATTTGATTTCACTATTTTGCTGTTTCCAGCTATGGATTTTACACTTAGGATATAAATAATTATATCCAAACATAAGTTTGTATATTGTGTTCTGTTGGAATGCAGAAAGCGCAGTTCCAACTGTTACTGATTGGAACATACCCATAGGTGTTCTTCGCTTTGTCATTTTTCCTTCATATAATCGGAAGTCCGACTCTTTTGGAATAGTAAAATAGGCCATAAACTCTACTTATGGTTTTGACAGAACACCTTTGACATAAAGTTGCCTTTTTAAACGTAATTGTCCTATAAGGGAATCAACCGGGTTCCCCTGAGAAGGCTGTAGAAGACAACGCAAATTTTTTTAATCAGTGTTGATCCTAAACAACATTTGGAACTGCCGATAACATTGCACTGATTAATAATTGATGAATGCTGTGAAACTATCCTGTTCCGGAAATGAGATAAATATTTATTTGAACGGTTGCAAAATTGGCAGTAAAATCACTCATTAGCGGTAAAATGTGGAATTTGAGGTGTACAGTGTCTATTAATTTTGTCAGCCTTTCCACCAAGCTACTTATTACCTAGGATTCCTATGTGACCTGTTATCAGACTCCTGTTATGACATCCTTGAAGGAAGATATCCTTTCTAATTGTAATTGAATGCCTCAACAATATTATATGTAAGTCGTCTGTAAAAGATACGAATAGTTTTAGTGAACTAGATCTTGCTTGGATGTAAATTCACGCAATTTCATTTCTGCTGATTAAAGTACAATAGGTAAGTTATTTTGAAATTTGAAATTATTTTTGAACATTTAACTGTTTGTATGTTTTCTAAAACATTCATCATAATTATTTATTATATTTTCAATAAAATTAACAATTTTCAATATATTGCTACCGTTTCTAAAATATGATTGCCAGATCGGTTTCTGAACTCATACAATAACTGTGTAGTGCTATTATATGTAAAAATAATTAAGTGATTATAATTGATGACCTGTGCCCAATTAATTGGATACATCTGCAGGCCTTGTTTATGATTATTGTGTAAAAACTGGTGTTGTGTCGTCAGGCTTATATATCCGCAGAGATGCCAACATCTCTGAAGAAGTGGCTACTCTATTTCTCTCTAAGTCATAAAGGAATGGTTAGCGATATGGATTGCCATGCAAAGTGATTTGCTTTTTAGCTTTTGTTTTATAAAGTACTAGCTAAACTCGGCCACGCTTAGCTGTGGCTCAGTCTGATTTTAATTATTGGGGAAGTAAATAGAAGTATGATAGTTAACATAGATTCAGCAAGAAAATCCATCATTCAATTTAATACCCTACTTTGTGTTGCTGTGAATTGAAAGGAAAGAAAGAAAAAATTTTTTTAACTAAAAGAATGTTTTTAAGAGCTGAATGCGCTGTACTACCTCCTTCCATCAACGTAGCAGCATTACCTGAAGAAGGAGGTGCTAACGCAATATGGCCATTTGAACGGATTTTAACCAGGATTAAGGAAATTATGAACATTTTTCCAGTTCCACCTGGAGCGTCCAAAAAGTAAATCCACCGGATTGGTTGGCCACAGGTTGTATGATGGTATCAAATGCTATCTTTTGTTCTTGAAGGAGTTTCAGTGTATTATCTTTGACGAATAGCTGTAAGTCATTTCTGGTGTATGACTGCTCTCTGAGCAGTTCTCTCTCGAATGTTGCATTGATCGATCTATTCGGTACTGTTACTCTCATTAGTGCCAACAACTTGCCACACATTGCAAGACAAAGATCTACAATGAGGATTAGCGCTTCATTGTATATTTCTTCTGTAAAATCCAAGCCATGATTGCGTTTCTTGACATATTCTGTGCAGAATATCTTCGGCAGAGAGCGCGCCACGATCGCAACGCTCTGCGTCTGTCTATTTCTTCCAAACTCACGAAATGGTCGGAATTTCCCGTTTCCGTGGGAACTTCGGAATAAAAAGTATATATAAACACTCTTATATAGAAATGTAACGTGGTGTAAAAATTTCAAGTCAATCCATGGACTACTTTTCGAGTTTTGCGGCCACAAACATACGGAAGCTGAATTTTTATATATATAGATAATTAGAGGAATAAATGATGAGCTTGTTAATAATCTCCTTCGTCCATGACGTCAGATGTCTCTTGGGCGTTATGCCGCCTAAAAATGACATTAGACTTACCTTAATTTTTATTTTTTAAATCTTCATTAAATTATATTTCTGCTCGTACAGATTGAGGCCATGCAAAATATTAGATTTAATAATAATGATTTATTTCAATATCTTTGTAATGATGCTGCGAATTTCTTACAAATAAATTGAGTTACCAAAGTTGTAGCTATTGCTTATCATTTCATAGTAAACTTTTTCTCAAAGTGATCATAAAATAATTTTATGGGTGTTAAATATTATTACATTAAAGTGCAGGTATTGGTAGGTAGGCGCGCATGGTTGAGGAAGTTTTAGCACTTTTTTTCAAACTAATAATGTTAGAACAGTCGGTCGGTCGGTCGGTCGTTTGAATAAGTTTTATTGGCTATTGATAATGAGTATATGCATTGGAAGAAAGGAATACCTGCAAATTATGGGGCAGATTTCTTGTCCCTTCTTTTGCTTCTCACCAGTCATTATCCTGTTTACCTTCTACCATCCTCTTGTTTCTTCATTCTTTTTTAATTCAGTTTTATTCTTAGTTGAATTTTTGTTTGTGAAATGTCGAAAGACAAAAAAAAACATTTAAAGATAGTAACTTCTTTAAAATAGTTACTCTCAATGTTTTGTTTTTTTCACTCATATAATAAGAACATTGAATAGTAATAGAACGTTTGTTTTGGTATTTTTAATCTTTATTTTTTTTTCAAATCTTGTTTTAACCCCTAGATCTCACTTTGGGTCTAAGTAGACGAAACTTAAGAATTGTGAAGAACTGATTGAAGCTGAATTCCTTAGACCCGATTACTGAGTGCATAAGCTTAAGATCAAGCTTTAGTTGCAATATCTATGTGAATTCGTCCAATCTATGTATCAGATGTTGGTTGCACTTATTATCGGTAGAAATTTATTGTAGATCTTTACCTAAAATTGAACACTTTCAAGACCCAAAGCATGAATAGTAAATTCGATGCCTTTTCTCATGAAACAATCAGATTTCCCTTTCTCAAATTCTTCTTCGGATCATTGTTATTATTATTATTATTATTATTTTCTCTTTGATAGATTAGATTACGGAGTTGGCTATCCAGTCTACACCACTGTGACCCCTATTTTCCTATTGTGGCACTCACCAGTTAGAATTCCCTGTTCAGTCATGTCTGTTTAATTAGACGAAGTCTGAAGAGAAACTTCTGGGTGATACTTGAAAGCGCCCAGCAATCAAAGCAGCCTGTTTTATTAGACTTAGGAGTCCTGAAAGACACTCTTGGGTGAAGATTACAGGCGTCTGTTTCTCTTGCCCCTCTCACACTGACAGTATATGATTGCTGTTCTAAATTGAGTTTATACCGAAATTCATGTTTTGAAGTCTTCGCAATACGCAAAAATTTTTTTTTTAGCGAATCGTTTGATTGTGTGAAAGTGTTAATATGTGTGTGAACAAAATGTCTCAAAAAAGGGGAATATCACAGAAAAGTTGGTATTCCGTTTAGGTTTTATTTACCACCGCACATCTTCCTGTTTTGTTTTTTCTATACATAATCTTGTCATTTTGTACGATAAACAAGTTTGAAAATATTGTTAATTTTATATTATATGATTAATAAAAAATAGTAAGTTATAATAAGACAATAAGCCACAGTAAAATGCCAAATTTTCTATCATTAGTATCTTTGAGTTAGTGAAATTAATGTAATCAAGTTAATTATAAATGACAAACAGGATACTATTGAATAAACTAACATATTAGTAAAAATTAATTAATAATGAAGATAGGATCTTTAATGAAGGCCGTTTTTTTACAGAAGGCCTCATTATTAGTGATCTCTAAACTTCATTGGGTGGAACATTCTCACTAAGGGGCGGGTGTTTAGTGTAGTGGTAATGAGCATGGACTTGTAAGTGGGAGGTCCCCCAGTTCGAGTCCTGCGTAAAACTGTTAAATTTTCATATATTATTTTTAAAAATGTTAATGGTAAAGTAAGTGCTTCCGCCCCAGCGTCCACGACACCTAATTTGGTGGTAGTTGGACGTTAAGTCCGCCTGAAAAAAAATTGGCATTATTTTACTTTTTTTTTTTTTTTACAATAATTTTCCTTTTTCTCTTACCTATTTTTTTTTTTTTACGTAGGTTCCTATTTTAATTCATTTACCGCAAGTACCAGAATATTAGGACATAATTAAGTGATAATTAGAATACAGTGATAATTATCTTATAGTGTAAATAACTATAAGACTCAATTATATTAAACGAAATGTAGGACCAAAAGTTTAGAGGAATGGCTGCAATACCAAAACTACTGTGACCTGAGCCCGCAAGGAATATCTGTTGCATTTAGTTACTTAAGGTGTAGCGACCCCACGGGTTACCCCACAGCTCAGTATTCCATGCATTTCGTCAGAACAGTACACAATACTCTTAAATAACGGTAATAGAGAGAACACAAACAAATATTTCATGTTTAAAAAAGTAGTTGGAGAAAAATAAGCTGATTCTCAATGAGAGTAAAACAAAGAATATGGCTTTCTGTATTCGTAAAGAAGGTGAACAGAATGACACGAGAGTGTTTCTAAGGATTACATTGGACAGTCAGCTATCTTGGAAAATCCACATTGACTCTCTGAGTAAATAGGCTATCTCAGATAGTACTACTTACTAAGGAAATTACGAGATGAAGTTCCTTTGAAAGTATTGAGGAAGACTTATTTTGCGTTATTCCATGCCAGAATGAGCTATGGAGTGGAGCTATGGGGATTCTCATCTGATACTGTTAAAATTTTTACAGTATCGCAAAAAAGAGCGATTAAAACGATGTCGAAAAAAAGTTACATGAAAGTGGAGGAAGACCACTTTTTCAAAAGTTAGAAATTATGATTCTGCCTTCTTTGTACATTATACAAGCTGGCCTTGAGGCAGAAAAGAAATAAAGATGCAGTGACTAGAGGAAATCAGCACCAGTATAACATAAGAAGCAAAGAAAATATAGACTTACCTGTGACAAGGTTAAAGAAAGAAAACAGAATGGCTTCCAAATGTCGTTTCAATAAGAATTTTTAATAAAATCCCAGTGAATATAAGACAGTTGGAAATAAGAAAATTTGAGATGATTTTGAAAAAGTTTGTAATTTCCAACTGTTTTTATAGTGTAAAAGAATTCACTGATACAAACTGGAGCATTAACGACTTTAAACTAAAGTGAATAGTTTGATATTTGTTTGTTTGGTGGTTAGAGTTCAGTGGTAATTCAGTTTACATAATACTAAAGTCTTGTAAATATTTTATACATTCTTATGAAGTATTGTTACTGACGTCGTGCCTTTTGTGTTTGATATGTTCAGGTTGAAATAAATAAAAATAAAATAAAGATAAAAGTAAACTACATATACTTTACACTTTACAGACAAGGACAAACACAGAACACAAACTAAGGCCTCCGTCCCTAGTTAATTGGCGAAAGCCAAAAGAGAAGGAAGGGATTCGCTCAGTGGTAGTGCGCTGTACCAGTAGCAACGCGGAGGTCCCGGGTTCGAATCCAGTAAGCTACCCTTAGATTTTCTCTTCCTTGGAGCCTCTAGAACTCACTGTCCAGTGATGTGCAGTGTTGTCTGTAGCTGGAAGCCGGCTGTGCATTGGAGAAGAAAGGCTCCGGAGGGCACAATAGATCTTTCAGGTCGCGTGCAATAATCCTCTATAACAATCTACTGTGACCCTGAGAATTCAATTGTGAATCTTTGTAGGTGTCAGTGATTGTAGAATGGTGAATGGTGAAGAGATGAAACAATTATTGGTTTTTAGTTTTAGTTGCATAGAATGAGGGAGTAAGCTAAAGGAAAATATGGAGAGATAGACAAAAATCAATTGTAAGTAGGATATAATCTGATATCTCTTACTGCAGTATATAGCGTTCTTTTAATGCAATTAATTTGTTTCCAAATTCTCAAAGTTCAGATTTATAAAAAGATAAAATCAGGAGCTTTTTTTTTTTTTTTTTTAAATAGATTAATAGATGATGTAATTCCAGTATAACTTAATTTTAAAATTTAATAGTACAGCATTTCCATTTACATCTGTAAGAGAAAAGTTAAAAGTGCTCTGATAGGATTTTTTTTTTTTAATGTATTATTAAACTTTTATTAACGAAAAAAATCTTTTTGTGGTTTATAAAAAAAATAAAAAATAAGAAAAAAAAAAATATATATTGATAAAGTAACTTTGACTGCCGTAAAGTTGCGATTATAAAAGACATTATACACCGTGACTTGTTGTCTGTGTAGAATGGTAGTTTTTTTATCCGATCATATGTTCCGAAATTTTTGATCTACTACAATTTTTATTGAGCTAACTCTTTTATTGAATTTTTATTTTTAACGAATTGATTTGTATCGGAATTATGTAGGCTTGTTTTTTTTATTTAAAAAAAAATAAAATAACGGAGTACATGTATTTTTTTGTTCAATGTGTCAGAAGTTACAAATAACTTGGATATTTAGATAAAAAATAAGAGATAAGCTTAACTAACAACATACTGGAAAGCGCTTCCTTAAAATAAAGGTTGCTTCCTACTGACCTGCTTATTTGGAGTCAACTATAGTTATCTGTACTTGGTTATGCTTCAGAATCTAGTGCAGAACGATTTCTGTATCCTTGTAATCCTTGCTACTTTTTAACATTTCTCTGAGGAAAATACATTTTTGAAGGAACAACAAAATGTTAAATTTTCCTTTCAGCGCAAGGTATATTATAGCTTCTAACATAGAAAGTACCATCAATGGATTATTATAATTATATTAAATCCATAGCTTCAATTCCAAGTTTCAAGAAAAACAATTATAATTCACAATTATTGTATTTATTTTATAATTTACTGGAAAGCTGCCCAAATGTGATTTTTCTTTAACTTTGGAATATTAACCGCATAGATTATTAACCTATCACTTTTAGGTGATGCATTATACCGGAAAAATGGATTTTAGAAGCTTTTTGCGAACTATATTATTAAATTTATGTTTAATTAATAAACTTTTAGCCGCTGATTTTTGTGGCCATGTATACAAGTAACACAAGGGCACATTTTTACCCTTATTTACTAACCTAACCATGTGTACAATCCTTACCTGTATTATTGATGCAATATTGTGGTGAAATTGTTTTAAAAATTACATATCTTTAAAGAAAAATTGTAAATTAGGATTAATGGGATGTTTTTTTAAAAAAAAATAATGTTCTTATGAAGTTTCATGGAATATAAAACCCATCTTCATACGTCTGATGCTTACAAACAAGATATGATATTAATCTTAGGCTTAATATTTTATAATGGGTATGATGAAGAAGAGAAATGATTTGGTTTGAATGAACAACTAGATATGGCTGAACACTGTATAATGTTAAAAGTGACACTGACTGCCTGGGACTTTACACTAAACTGGTAGAGTATGGTAGGAGTGGTAAAGAGGTAATGTAAATGACACGTTGTGACTGGCGTGTGAACTCTGTTTTATATCTATCTCTCGTCGCTGTATTTATGCAGTTTCTCCCACTCTAGTTCGAGAGAGTGGTCCTATCATTTCGCTGTCACTAGTGACACGACACGGTTTTGTGCAGTAGCTATGGTTCCGGTATATTAATTGAGTTTGCAATTTTTTTATTCTTCATCTTAATTCTTGAAAAACATTATGTAAAAAGCAATTTACTAAAATGGTAGACTCATAAAAGGTAAACTAAATGACACGTTGTGATTGGCAAGTGAACTCTCCCGTCGCAGTATTTATGCAGTTTCTCCCACTCTAGTCCGAGAAAGTGGTCCTGTCATTTTTGTTTCTTTTTCTCTGCTATGGATCCTCTCTTTGGATCTTATTACATGTTTCTATACATTTATGCTCTCTTCAAATAGCCGGTTCATTTCTGAGCCTTTTTTTAGTAAAACCATGACTATGTGTTAAGATTTATTAATCATTTTGCGTCATTAGTGGAAAATAGTGAGTACAGTAAGCTGAAGCTATGCGTGCTGTAGGTGAAAACGAAGGAGAAGATGCCCTTGATCAAACTCTACTGCCCGCGGTTGATTTGAAAAATTTAATAGTGGTGATACGTCCTTAGAAAGAAAGACAGATTGTGGGCGGCCATCATGTAACTTTGATGAGATTTTACTGGAAGCTGTATGCCAAATCAACTCCAACCATAAGTACTCATACACTTGCCGCAGAACTGCAGTGACTCTAAAAACACTGTTAGCGGCCATGTATGGGTAAGATAAAAAAGAGATATAATTGTGCCGTACCGCGTTAATTTACATTTTAACAGGCCACTTTATCAGAATGAATACTCATACCAGCTTCTATTGAAATATTCATCTGACATTCCCTTGTACAAAAGAATAAAGAGACATTGATGAGAAATGGTTTTACTGGCGAAAAAGGTGGTCAATAGTGGAGAATCGCGATCAAACGACATTTCCGGTGAGCAATTTGGGCAAAAAGGCGTTTTCTGCAACTGTGAAGGAATAATTAATTCATCACGAATTCGTTTCCGATGGACCTTTCCATCATCAATTTCGTCCTTATTGCCAACAAATAGATATGATGTACTTAAATATAGCCCAGCGTAACGTACTTTTGGTTAGTCACTAACAAGTTTAGTTTCAGCAAGATAATGGTCGTCTAGGAACCTCCTTTCAGCCTAAAAAAAAAGAAAGGAAAAAAAGAAATGGGCATTCAATTTCTTTTACAACGATCTGATCTATAGTTTAGACTTAGCTCCTTCTGACTATCATATGTTTCGGACTATGTTATATATTCTTTGCAGGAGATAATTTAATATATCTTCATCGAAGTTGAAACTGGAGTGCAAGAGATTTTTTATTCCAAACCCAAGGAATCGTATCAGCGAAGGATCCAACAGCTGGCAAATTGATAGTCACTCACAATGCTTTCCATTGTTATATGTAATAGTTGTAGGAGGAGATGTTGGTTGTGGATGTTGATAGATAAATAACACCTCAATATCGGTATAAGATATATAATTGATATATATGTATATGACTGACTGCCAAGGACTGTATACTTTACACTACAAGAACTGAACAGACAGACTGACGTGGCTAAACGATATGTACAATTCAAGTGTGAGACTGTGAACAGAATCTCTTTTTGACTCTGTCTCTCGTATATATATCCAACTGGCCTCTCCTCTCCTCTCTCTCGAGAGGGGCTCTTTCTCTCTGATGCGTGGTGGGGGTTCACTCGCTAGTGTGGATGAGTGGTGGGGGTTCACTACCCCTACATGAGGAGATGTTGGTTGTGGATGTTGATAGATAAATAACACCTCAATATCGGTATAAGATATATAATTGATATATATGTATATGACTGACTGCCAAGGACTGTATACTTTACACTACAAGAACTGAACAGACTGACTGACGTGGCTAAACGATGTGTACAATTCAAGTGTGAGACTGTGAACAGAATATCTTTTTGACTCTGTCTCTCGTATATATATCCAACTGGCCTCTCCTCTCCTCTCTCTCGAGAGGGGCTCTTTCTCTCTGATGCGTGGTGGGGGTTCACTCGCTAGTGTGGATGAGTGGTGGAGGTTCACTACCCCTACATATATGTGAAATTTGTATTTTTTTTTACGTTATAAACAAGCGATTCTATGTATTCCTAGCATTAGTCTTATTACTTTGGACTCGAAAGTTAATAAACTTATTCCCACCTGGTGTTTTTCACATTCCTTCTATGTAAGAAAGAATATATTTACATCTTATTTGAAGCACAAATAATATATTTTTATCTTTTCTTAACATTATTTATAGAACATTTAGTTATCTGTTTGCATTTAAATTTCAATCACTTTATAACTTCATAATTATGTGAAAAAAAATTCACTAATGTTTTTTTAGATATTACCTAGACACTGTTTTTTAGGGAAATTAGGTTTTCCGTTGAGTAAATAATTCCAACAAGATCCAGATTAGTTTGGAGATGATGTTTCTCAACACACAAAATGAAAAATTCATTTCTTATTTACATAAATTATATTGAGGTAAGCATATAAAGAAGAAATTAGGATCTTTTATAATTCATCTTGTAAATGGTTGTTGTGGCTTTTGTATACACAAAAAGAAAAGTACTAGTTAACATGTTACCCCTTTGAAAAATGAATTGATATTTTTACTTTATTAAATAATCAAAAATAATATTAATATCAGAGAACAGATTGAAAACAAAAACAAAAAAAATACGTTGAAAAAATTACACGCAAACATACAATAATAATAATATTTTTAATGTATGAATTTGGTTTGGTGTGAAAAACAATGAATTGATTGGTTGTGTGCTCGCGTGAATGGTTAACATTAATTGCAATTGTTGTTACATTTTACACGGGAGCTGATTTTTTATTCCACCTCCTTTACTATATTAGATACATATCTTTTAAATTAGTTATGGTTAACTTTTATGCAAAATGAAAACGTTACTTATTTCGTCCCTTTTTTTTTTTATTCTCTTATTAAAACCAACAATTTAAATGGTTTTATTTAATTATTATTTTTATTTCATTGCTATTTAATAATTACAAATTGTTTCAAATACATAATTTATCGGAATTATTCAATAACTTCAATTACATTTAAAAGATGACTTAACCATTTTTGTGATTATTTCTACTTTTTACTTTCTCTTAATAAGGGATATCTATGAAAAATGGCGGATGCTGGTGTAAATTTCAAGCTCCTAAAAAAAGCTTGTAGAGAGTGATGTAGAGAAAACAATCTCGCGACACATGTAAGCCATTGTTTCAGGAACTTGGTATGAACGGTTTTTTAATTTTTAGACCTTCGCTGAAACAAAAAATAACCAAAAAAAACAAATAAATCAGAGAGATGTTACACCCCTATGGCACCAAACATAATAAAAAAAACGGTTGACATATCTTTTAAGAGACTGGAAGAGAGATCCAAACAAATTTCCGGCACCATTCGAAGAAAATTTATAATATCATTCCGGAAGGAATACAGCAACTGAAGCTAAATAAATTTAAAAAAAGTAATGAATTCGTTCTTGATAAGCAACTGTTTTTATACTTTGAATGAGTTCACACATCAAAAGTGAAGTGTTGAACATTTCCAAGTGAACCGGACTCAGTGTTGGTTTTATTATAGTGTTTGTTTCACTAATGTTATTTTATTTAATAGGTCAATAGTCAAGTTTCTCTTATTGTAAGTTTCTTAATATGTTAATCTTTAAATTTTGTTTGTTGTCATCATAGAATAGATAACCTTGACATACCTTTTGTATATAGGCTATGTACAGGTAAATAATAAAATAAATAAATAAATAAATGATGTATACGGAAAACTATATCAGTTTTCGCCATTTTCCCTTCTTACACATCTTTTTTCTTTAAACTTTCGCAACAAAATAACGCCTCTATTTTTTATTTTAAACTATTTTTACAGGGAAATTGATTTTCTAAAGATTTGATTTAACTGCAACATTAGTACAATGTACAATTCTACAGCCCCCTCCCTCACAAAAATTTTCTTTAAACTTGGAATGCTAGCTGCGCAAATATAATAAACCTATTATATCACCTTCTTGCGGACAATTTTTTAATGGGATTCTGGTAAATCAGTAAATAAGCCCCAACTTTAAACTGCTAATATAAATTTTACTACTGCCTTTATATAGTTCAATTAAGGTTAACCATGAATACTAACAAGTTATATCACCTTATTGATAAGACCAAATTAAATGTACTTTGTAAGTCCAACCAATCACACGTTGAGTATTACTTCAATGTTAAAAAAAAATTGTTTTTGTTATCTGTTTTCAATCTATATCGGTTTTCCTTCTATTGTAGATACCTTCCTTCTATTGTAGTTTTCGGGTTGTAGACTTTTTTAGGAGATTATTGTACTGCGACCTGAAAGATCTATTGTGCCCTCCGGAGCCTTCTCCATTGTACAGCCGGCCTCCAAGCAGCGTTCTCTAGCTACAGACAACAATGCCCATCAACGGACAATGAGTTGTAGAGGCTCCTAGGAAGAAAACATCTAAGGGCAGCATGCTGGATTCGAACCCCTTGGACCTCCGCGTTATTAGTCCAGCGCGCTACCATTTAGCTAATATCCCTGGCTTTTACCAGTTATCTGGGACGGAGAACCTAGTTTGTGTACTGTTTCCTTGTCTATAAAGTGTAGAGTGTATGTACTTGAAGTGTATTGTGTAATGTTCTGACGAAAGTGTATGGAGTACTGGGCTGTGGTAACCCGTGGGTTCGCTACACCCCAACTAATTTCATGCAACAGATACCACTTGCGGGCATTTCCTTCTATTAACAATTTCTGAATAACAATAAATAACAGGGAGTTTTATAATCTTTCAGTCTTCCGCGACCATTGTCATGGAAAACACTTAACTCTTCGGGATTGTGACCGCGACAGCTGTTTGTTGTAAACCGATACAATAAGGTTTACAATAAGCCCATATACAATAAGGTTTCTTCAGGGTTTTGTCGCCTCGAGTGTAGTTTACCTTTAGAGCTGTCACTACCCTGAAGAAATGCATAGTAATATTGTTGAAACGTCGGTTTATTTATTATAAACGACTAACGCGATCTCAACTCGAAGAGTTAAGCGTTTTAACATTGAGTTTATAATTTTTTTTTTTTTTTGAAGGATATGCACTGAGACCTGAAATATCTATTGTGTCTCTCCGGAGCCTTCTGAGTGCACTGCCGGCTTCCGCCAAGCAGTGTTTTCTAGCTACAGACAGCATTGCCCATCTCTGGAGATGAGCTGTAGAGGCTCCTAGGAAGAGAAAATCTAAGGGCAGCCGCCTGGTTTCGCGTTTTGGGATTTCCGGATTTGGGATTTCCGCGTTGCTAAATCCCAGCGCATTACCACTGAGCTAATAATCCTTTTCCTTATTGGTTTCAATAAACAATTTCATAAAATTTTATCTGATTGTTATTGTGATTGATATAACTTTACATTAATAAAAAAAATATAATTTTTTTAATTCCTATCACATACGATCTTGAATCTTGGCTTCTAGCTTGTAATTTGAATATTCAATGATCAATTCTTTTGCAATCGAATTGGTGAAAAGCAGTTCACAGTTTATTTTCTGTTGCTTTAACTTTATGCAATTTTTCTTATTACTCTTGGTCTGGAAGTATGTCGATGATGCTGACTCTTATGCCCTAAACGTCACGCTGAATTGCTAAAAATATAAAGTAATTAAATAATAAAAATACATTATATAATTTAATGAACGATTTAAGTAATATACCTTTACGATAATTGAAAAACTTACCTTAACATTCAAATTGTTGAATATCCGATTGGATTTCTCATCTTAAAATAATTCTTTTTATAATTTTGAAAAAACTTGTCAAATTATGACGGATCTAATATTACTAGTATTGACGGACACAAGCAATATTCAATTGAGTTTGTTTTTCAGATAAAAGTTTGAAAGTTATTAATGTCGTAGTGTGTACATCTGATCAAAGTTAAAGTTGCAATTTAGCTTTTCTAATGGTTTAACTTTGTGATTCAGTATTGTGACTTTAATTTGCAAGGGTTGGATTATATGGTACATTGTATTTAGATGAACAAGATCATCCTCACTACGAATGGGCGAACGTCCAAAAGCATCCTTACAACAAGTTTTAGCAAAAGGAATCAATTTATCCACACAAAGTTTAAACTGTCTCGATGAGATAGGAATATTATATTAATAAATCAGAATAATTTACTTATTTGACAAAATTTTGAAATAAATACATTTTAAAAAATGGAAATAAATATGTTTTAGATGTGGCCAATTAGCTATTCTTGCGGGAATATTAAGTTTCACATTAAATGTTGTTTCGAAAGTGATTTGTTAGCCAATCAGTTTCGCGAAATTTCTTTAGTTACCTTTCTTACGGTTCGATTCTGATGTACATGATTGTTCTTAATGGAGCCTAATTCTTTGAATGCGTCTTTGAATTTTGGTTATTCGAATAGGAATTCAAGCTAAGAATATGTCTATTCCAATCCTCGTTATGGTGTCATCAAGGCGGATCACCTTTTTGGGATGCCAACTGATAGGATGTTCCTAGGTATCATTTCGAAAGGAACTTCTATATGGTTATACCGAGCAGAGGCGAATGGGACTGTGACTCACCACTGTTCGGTAACTCGATCTGGTATACAGATGGATCCAAAGCTCCGGCTGGGGTTAGCTTAAGGAAGCTTAAAAATTAAAGCCAGCTTAGGGAAGTATGCCACGGTCTTCAGGCTGAAGTCGTGGCGTTACAACTCTGCGCTAGAGAGATTATAAGGCAAAGTATAGTGGGTAGAAGAGTGGCCATAGTCTCCGACAGTCAGGCAGCCCTGAAGGCACTTTCCTCACACCAGATAGTCTCAAGACTGGTGTGGGGCTGCCTACTTGCCCTCACCGAGGTGGGTACTCGGAATAAACTGACACTCACCTGGGTGCCGGGTCATGCGGGGTTTCTGCGGATGCCCTAGCGAGGGAGGGTTCGCTGGATACCTTTATAGGCCCCGAACCCTTCTGCGGATTGTCCAGGAGCCAGTATCATCCAAACTTCTATCAGGGTTTGGATAAAAGGACAGCGTCTGCGTTGGTGGGAGAGAAAACACCAGGACAGAGGCAGGCAAAGTCTTCATCAAAAGACATTTGCCTAAATTTACCAGAGATCTACTGAGCCATACCCGAAGGGATATAAGGCTAATAGTGGGTCTACTAATAGGGCACTGTAGGCTGAACAGACACATGCACCATCCACAACTTGCGGATAGTGCGGTATGCCGATTCTGCAAAGTAGAAGGAGAAACCCCGGCACACATCCTTTGTGAGTGCACCGGCCTGGCGAGGATTAGGTTTCTTTATTTGGGGAACAGGTAATCCCGAAGCTAGAAGCTTCATGACGGAGCCCCTCTCAGCTTTGCTAGGATTGATTAGGTGGTTGTGTTATATTTCAAGGGGATCCACAATAGACCTCGACTTGTAGGTCGCAGTGGAATGAGGCTCGTCCCCCCACCCCCGTTTCTACTCTATTCTATGGTGTCATGAACCATTCATGCTGATACTATGACATACCTGATTGCCCATTTGGAGTTTATTGCCACCGAACTGTATATCCGGTTTTCATGCGTTAAAACATCACTCTTCAACAGCAAGAATCTCGACCAGTGGCATTATTTTTGAAAAGCGAATAACTACTTTATCATTTGTTTTATTACTAATTGATAACATAAAAAAATGATAAAGTGGTATCTATTTCTCACCATGTTACAACAATCAACTGTACGGTTCAGCATAGAAATTTCTAGATCTCGGATCGAATACGGTGCAGGAGATCGAGTACGGCAGTGTAAAGATAATCTACAAATTTTAGCTTATTACCAATAATTCAGATTCATTTCATTGTCCTATAAAGAAAGAGTGATATGTGAAAGTACATTATGTAACCTAAAAACTATAATATTTTCAATAAATACTCCACTAAATATAATAATAATTACTTTCAATAAATAAATTTTAAATCATTTCTTAGATTTCATAATAATGATGCTTTATTTCATAATGACAAAGTAAATACAAAAATACATTCTTGACATTCTACGGCATTGTGAAACCATCTGCCGTAGGTTGATAATGAGGAAGAAAAAATAAAATAATAACTAATTAAACAAAATTAAAGAAGAAGAAAACAATAATAATAATGACATGAAATACTTGACAAACAAAAATGATAATCGCTCAAAGTTAATCACAAAATGAATAATATTTTATGAAAATACCTATATTATTTTATAATGATTCAAATGTACATAGCTAATGATTGTGTTTAAAAATAAAAATCACAGAATGAAGATAAAAGTTATCTAACACAACAATAGAAACCGGGCCGGGCTGATCCATATTAGTTAATTAAATAAAATTGAAACTTCGATTGACATTATATAAAAAAAAAAAAAATGGATACTAAACAATAGAAACTAAGTAAAGTTAAATTCTTTAACTAAACTTTGGCGATAAATCCAAGATTGCTGCCCAAATTTAATAAGGCTCATAAAATTGTGCCCATTAAGAAGCTGAACTAGCTGATCTTTGGATAATGTTTTTGCACCTAAATAGGGATATCTGAATTCGGAAAGTATCGGACAAACCCCGAAAAAGTGGAATATATCCTCCCTCACGCGGAGATTACACAAAGAACAGCAACTAGGCTCTTTTTCAAACCAAGGTTATAATTTAAATAAAGTACCTCACATCATAACTTAAAAAACAACCCAAATCCATGAATGAAACTTCCACTGTGCTAGACTCTAAATTTAAAAAGGTCTAATGAGTAGTTTAAATCTCTATACAAGGACGACCGGAAAGACTGACGGGCTCTCTGTTCACATTCCTCATAATGCCTCGTTCTCAAACATTGCACTATGGTCGACAACTGACTTTGCCACTTGTCAAAACTATCCAACCCTGAATCAAACTCGCAAGAATATTTTTCAGCCAAGGATACCCAATGTTAAAACCAGAATACTTTTTTCTTAACAACTTCCAGCGCTACGATTCGAGAAAATCGATTATATGGGAGTTTAATAACTTTAGTAATATATCTGAAATGCAAATTTAAAGTAAATACATGAAGAAGGGTGGAGTAAGTTTCTAGAAAGAGCATATAGTTAGGAGTGTATGCAGGTAGTCCAAATAATTTTTTAATAAAAAAAAAACGGTGAAACCTTTCTAGCAACTCATACAGCTGAAATTCCCAAATTTGGGCAGCGTAACACACAATATAACGAGAAACTGCTTTAAAAAAGTTATATTTAGCTGAAGGAGGAACTAATTTATTGCAAACAAAATCGGACTATAACCTATTAATGCCAAACTATTGCTATAACTATTAAAGCAACCGATATTCTTTCAGATAGATGATTAGACGTAGATAAACGAGATGTCAGTGTTACGCCTAAATAGTTGTCTTGATTCACAGTTTCAATAGGCGTACCTATAAAGAACCATCGTTCCTTTGAGGAGTCTACCACTCTATCTAAAAACCAGCACCTTAGATTTGCTTAGATTAACTGTGAGGTTCTATTGATCGCAATAGGATTCCAGAATACGAATGTTTCTTTGAAGTGTAAGAGGATCTTCCGCCAGGAGGAGCAGGTCGTCAGCCTACATGAGTATTAATTGCGGTGCCACCAATTCTTACTCCACCCCCAAGCGCCAAGGGAAAATCATCTAAAAAAACGAGAGAATAGAATCGGACTAAGAAGGCAGCCCTGGCGAAGACCATTTTTAACTCTAAAAAACTCCGTAATTCCTATTCTACCGCTGACAGCGGAGGAAGCTTCCGAATAAAGACTTTTTAAAGTGTTGATAAATTTGATATACACCCAAATTAAAAAGTTTCAGATACAGAGATCTTAGATGTCATAAATTTACTTGTTAAATTAATACAATTTAGTAATCAATTCGTTCCATGTTGTGTCACAACTTATTAAATGTTATTAATAAAACTTTTCTGGCTGTCGCGTGTAGTTTAGTTTCTTTTTCATTGAGTTATTAATTTCGTGCTAATCACTTCTCTTCTACTTCTAGCATTATTAAAACTCTGATGCAAAATTTTCCATTGGATATTAATTAAACTTTACTACAAAATAATAGACAAATTAGTTGTAATTTCGATCGCGTCAAACTTTCTGAAATTTAACTTTCAACAGAAATAAATGTTTTGAAGCCCCCCTAATGTCAAAAAGCTGTTGCAGAGCCGTGAATATATAAAAAAAAAAATTACATTATATTGATATTTCTTTGCTGTCCTTATCTAAATTCGTTAATCGAAATTGCGACTTTAATAATTCTTTTTTCTTGGTTTTGGATTGTTTCCGCTCTTGAAGTGTCGAAATAACTAACTATACAGTTATTCAAGTTTTCCTTGTTAACTCAATATATATTATAAGATTCTATCAACTACAATTTATAGTATTGCTAGAATTGCAGTTTCAAATAAATTACTTAAACTGAATCGCAGTTTTTACTGATGTAATTTTTTTACTTAATTTTTTCTTTAATTTAAGATGTGGGTCAACATCTATTGGCGCCCGGAGCCTTCTCAGTGCACACTGACAGCCTCCGAGTAATGCTAGCTACTGGCAACACTGTACATAACCGAACAGTGAGCTGTAGAGATGCTCCTATGAAAAAAAAAAATCTAACGGTAGTACCAGATTCGAACTTGAGATTTCCGCATGTGAGTCCAATGCGCTACCACTGAGCTAATCCATTCTTCAAATTTACTTAATTTTTTTTTTTGTCTTCTTCTTTTTTAATGTTTTGAGATTTCCTTTTTTTATATTTCGCATACCAACTTTCACATATAAATGCTATCCTGAAAAATACCAAATCGTGTTATTGTATGGTACTAAAACCTTATAATATTATAAAAATAAATAAAATGCAATGGTTCAAGAATTCAAGTCGATTTGTTGCATAGATCCTATCTAGTCGTTTAATTGGAATTAAAAATTACAAAATTTTAGTGAATTTATGAATGTTTTTCAAATATTTTTGTATGCGAAAGCGGCTCCAAAAGAGATTTTCTTACCAATTACTTTTAATTGAGACCAACTTTGGTAAGTTTTACTAGAAGTGCTCCAGTGATATTGCACTTAATTTGGATTTCTAACAGAACCATCTATTAGCCTAGTAAAGAAATAAACCTCGGTTTATAAATAGTTACTTTTAATTCTCCCATTTAAAACTTATTTTATTTTATTTTTTTTATTCCTAAATTGACATATCTTCTATACGTTGTCAGCGTTAATATTTTTTTTATTTACTTTTGATTTTATTTTTGAGGCAATTCCGTTACAAAGCAGTTGAGTTCTACATAGTACCCTTTAGAGTAAGACAAAAATATGACAGTATCAAAAATTATATACAAACTTTACACTTTGACTCAAATATAATGTAAAAAAAACTTTCAAACATAAATTATACATATTGTTAACGTTAATACGTTTTTTTAAAAATAAAATAATAAAAAAAATGGAAAGATGTTTCACAAAATGGTTTCATAAAATTGTTTATTGTTATAGTTGGGTCCGCATAGTTGAAAACATCAGCGATTTTTTTGCGTTGATAGCCTGCTTGATTTTTGTAGTCATCGACAAAACATTCCCTCATAATCATGATGTCTTGTTAAACATTGCGATAATTTACACATTACAGGGCAAAATCAAGCTTACACACTCTGTGATTTGTCATCCATGAAGATGAGCGAACGCTCGAAATTTGTCAAGGACCGAAGCATGGAAAAAAATCTCTAAAATTTTATATACATAAAAGTACTCAGTTAAAAAAAAATAAAATGATTTTATGTACTTTCAACGTCTCATTAGACTTCCATCATATTTAGATTCTTTAAATGTTTATTTTTTTTTTTTTTTTTTTTTTTTTGGCGCATCAACTACTGTGGTTATTAGCGCCCTCAAATCATTATTTACTTTCTTTTACTAACGCCGCTCGATCTGGGTTTAAATGTTATTATAGTTTAAAATAATAAACTCTACCATATGATACTTCTATCTGACGATCCCTATTTAAGAATTTGTGCAGTTACAGGAAACACTTCAATACGTTGATGGATTGTTTGGTATGTGTGAAGATCCAAGTTTTAAGATCTTTAAAATCGAATTAGTCGTTTGTTGGAGAGCATAGTTTCCGTGTAGTAGTAAATACTGATAATTTGGTCTACCCCGTTTCGCTTTTTTCTTGATCCATCCTCGCACTTACACGTAATTATAATTATTTTCTAATTAAAATTTTTTCATAATAAAAACGAATATTGGTAAATATATAATATATACTCAATGAAATAGAAATTCCTGGAAATAAACTGTACAGAGTATTCCTTATATAAGTTGTAAAACTGTAAAGTAAACTGATACATAACATTCAATAATAAATTCCGGCCCGAACCAACTCTGAGCGTTTCTATATTTCATCTGATGGATATAAAAATTCAGTTGAATTTTTGCAATCTGAACGTGGTCCAGCTAAGAAGAAATTATATAATAAATTTTTTTTTATGGCGAATATCTCATAAATGTAATGGTACGTTAACAACTTGTAAAAATGGAAGAACTTTTTTGATATGTGTAGTTGGGTGCTGATGTGGGAGCCATTGTTAGGCCATGACTAACTGTATCACGTATCTGCCGTTCTCATACACAGAAGGCTGGCTGCTATGTACAATAGATTGGGGCGGTATACCGATTGAGACATCATATCTAGTCAACGCGCCTACACGCACACTCATACATACATTGTACGCACACAAACATACACACGAAACAAACTTTTTGCTCCGCTAATATATTAAATTATCCAAAGCGTAAAAATTGATTTTACTCGCTCTCTATCAACTGGTTTCTTGTCTACTTTTTTGTACCTTGTGCACGGGTAATTGTTTATACCTGATACAATTGCCTGTGTTGGCCCTCTCTTTCTCCTAAGGTACGTACAATACTGGCATCTCTATTAGCTACACTCAACCATAGGTTTTCTCTCTGTATTTTATTTTATTTTATTTATTTTTTTCTATAACTAAGAGGTTCAAACTATAACTCGTTCAAACAACTTAATTCTCTTGATGCTGTCTTTATTCATGGTTGCTTGAGCGGTCTGTTTTCTGAAAATAGATTGCTTTGTATCCTATCTATTTTTATTAGTTAACACTGATATGGTAATAGTAGTTATTTAAAAAAAAAAAAGAGAGAGAAAAATGTTTTGAGTTTTAATTATATTTAGTGTTCGTAGTTTTTAGGAAATTTATTGAAATATGTAAATTTTTGTTAGATAACATGTTTTTAGATACTGGATCCATTAATTAAAAAGATTTTACAATAATTACATTTTCCTTTAATGTGTGGCAAAATTTAATTTTGAAATGGTAGCCTGTTGTGATGACCATTTGAGGGGAATTGGCTGTATGGACAAATCCGCTGCGTCCTGAAAGATCTGTTGTTTCTCTCTTAATATACTCAAAATGCAGTTGTAATAGCAAGAGAGAATTACATCAGCAAGATAGAGCAGACAGACGAGAGAATTAAGATAGAAAGCAGGCCCTCTCTGGTACTCTCTGACTTAAGCAGGCTAGAGTAGGGAGGACCTGTATATAAGCCAGTGAAAGATCTAGACATCTATCTATCAGATTCAAACACATCGCATCGTGTCATATTTCTACTCTCACCTTTCATTCTATAAAAATCATTACAACTCCAGGGCAATTTGTGTAAACTTGTAAGATATATTATAACAGTGTCTTCATATCTCGTCTAATTAATCAATCCCAATTTCTCTCCTCATCAACTCCATTATACAGTCAACTACAAATTATCCAATATGATAAGGAGGGGAGGATATTTGGTGGTATGCTATAGTTATTAGTGGATCTTCACCTTGAAGGCCATCCTATATGTATTGTGTGTGTGGGTGTGAATGTTGGAAGTGTCTGTGTTGTGTAATGTTATGGTGATAGTATCTTTGTAGTAGTGTGTGGCACGAGCGGTGTTGTACAAAAAGGGGCTTGTAATGTTGAGATAAGGATAGAAGTATTAAGAATATAATCAAGAAAGCACCACTGATTATGAAATAAATATATTTTCTAACTGAATTTAAATAGCTTTATAATATCACAGCGATTAAGTATAAATCAATTAATTAATCTAGATTAAATGCTAAACTCTTATGTTTTAACTTATAACTGGCACTGATTTGAAGAGGGCGATTCCTGAAGTGTTCTGGCTTTGGAAGCAGAATACGACTGTATGGTTTGAAGGCTGAGTTAAGACTGTGTACTCTTTACTCTTTGAAAGCTAATGTTAGACTCTCTTCTTTGGAATTGCTCTCTCTCTCGCGGGGGAATTCTCTTATACAAAAGAGTTACCCTAACGGGATTTTGTGCCTTTGTTTAATGATCCGAATTTACAGCACCTGACAGTAAAATACACTCTTTTTGAAGTTAAATTCACAGCACTAAGATAATTATAAAATATTAACAAAAATACTACAATTTTGGATACTATAAAATATTCCAAACTCTAAACTATTATTTTTCGATTTCGTCCTTCCACTACAGTTGCCAAGATGTCCGATGAATTGGCCAGAAAATATATATGTTTGAAGTATTTTATTTATCTCTAACGCAAGCATTTCTAGTTAACATTTTTAACCAGACTTAGGTTATGTGAGTGGTGGAATTGGAATGCAAGTATCCCACGTCTCTGATTAACGTATAAATTTTAATAAGTCTGAAAGAAGCTGTATCTAACAGTTCCATGATATAGATTTTAAACTGACGAAATCAAAATCTACCATTAGTTTTTTTTTTTGGCTTCAATGTCTACGGTGATCATTAGCGCTTCTAGTGATTTATCTTTTCTAATTCTAAGGCCACTCAAGGTGGGATGGCACATGTTAAAACTGTGGCTTCCACACACACAATACCTTGCTCAACGCGGCAGGGTGGAGCCACAGGATTTCGAAGATTTACCCACACATCCCCTCTTATTCCATCAGTCTAGTCGGTGAGGAGGAGTGTGGGCTATTTGTTTATGCCATCCCTTATTTTAATAATAACTGAGTTAGATTCAGACTAAAGTGAAAACGTATTGTACAATTATTATATTCATTTTTTTCTCTTTTAATTCAAAGTTAAGTTTGGAAAGTGAAGATTGTTATTAAACTGTAAAGTCCAGTTACTAAATATTTTCTACTTAAAAAAAAAATAATAAAAGGAAGTTAATGAATGATCCTGAAGATGAATGGACGAGTCATCCATTTCCTGTTAACTTCCATCCATTGCTTTTGAAATCACAAGCTTTTCCTATTCGCTCACATATTCTCTAAATGGATACCTCGCTTTGCTCTATCAAGAGAGAAGATTATTAGGAGAGTTGTTAGTTTTTTTCCACACTTCTTGGAGATTTGTGTATAGCATAGCTGGTAACCGTGTATTGTCAGTCTCTTCAACAGTTTTTTTGGTCATGTTGAGTGGCTTCGCGAGTGTGCGGTATTCTTTTCTGATGACTGAATAAGCTGACTTTTCTGATGATGATGATGATGATGATGGTTTTTTTTTTCTGATGATGAACCCAGCTGGCCATACCCCTTGACCTAGTTTAAGAGTTTAGTTTTAAATACAGTTAAAAACACCAGTCAGTGTGAAAAACTGAATTTGCTCTATGCAAGTCTGTGTTGTCACACTGTCTGAAAAACGCATCCTGAAGATGGGCGAACGCCCGAAACCGGTCGATGACCACAAAATGAAAGCAAGTCGAGACCACGGAAAATGTCTCTGATGAATAAGTTGCGTCCCAAGATTTGAAATAAAAAAAAAAAAAAAATTGTTATATATATTCTAGTAATACAGTTAATGTTTTGATGTTCGTTACGACCAATGTATGTGATATTGTAAAAAGGATGTTGAGGTTGGGTAAAAGAAAAAAAAACTCTTTTCAAATTTTCAGCGACGTTTCGGCAAATTTATTGCCTTCTCCAGGGTAAAACTTTTTCTGTTTGAATTTCTTAAAACCTACAGTTTAACTTGTGATATACACCATCACCAAAACTTGGTTAAACTGTAGTTTTTAAGAAATTCAAACAGAAAAATTTGTACGCTGAAGAAGGCAACAAAATTTGCCAAAACGATGGTGAAAGTTTGGATAAACAGTTTTTTTTGACGGAACCTCAACATCCTTTTTACAATATCGAATACAGTTAATGCATCGAAGATTTAATATATATATATATTTAATTTTCCGAATAATATTTACCAGATAGCTCTTAATCAACTAGGGGGTCGTGTTTGTGCTGTGACAGGTTTAACATCGTGTCTCTAAATATCTGTTTAAAAAGTGTTATTATTAACTTGAATTTTGGCAAAAAAGCTCTATTTATATTGTTGTGGAGGTTGGTTCCGCAGAGCTGGAAAGCATCAGAGACAATTTCCATGGTAGCCTGCTTCATTTTGTGGTCATCGACCTGGTTTTGGGCGTTCGCCCATCTTCAGGATGCGTTTTTCAGACAGTGTGACAATACAGACTAGCACAGAGCAAATTTAGTTTTCACACTCTAAATTAAACTAAATTTCCTGTGTGCAAAGTCTCTGTTGTCACACTGTCTGAAAAAACGCATCCTGAAGATGGGCGAACGCCCGAAACCGGTCGATGACCACAAAATGAAGCAGGCTACCACGGAAAATGTCTCTGACTCTATTTATATATTTGAATATTGCTGTAAAATTTCAACAAAATTTACCGAACAGTTTTTTTCATTGTGAGTACTTTTTAATTTTCTTAAATACGAAAAGTTAAACTTATAGAACAGTCAAGGTCATATATTGGATAGAAGGGATAAAGAGCGTGTTTATGATTTATTTTGATAGCAATAGTAACATTGCTATTTAATTTGTAAACAACTAAATATAAAACAATTACAGAATTTTTCGTATAACTTTTCGATCTTTTTGAGAGAAGAACATTAAATTTAACATGAAAATGAGCTCAGAAATTATTGATTAATTTATAAGTTTTCGCCTGGAGTTAAAAAAAGATATGGAAGAGATTAGAGTGAAAATTGTGAATGACATAAAAGAACTTATTTCCCTGTTGGACAGTAAAGTTAAAATTTTTGAATCACAAATTAAACATTTAGATAGGGAAATGAGAAAAAGGAATATTGTGATTTATGGTATTCCAGACCAACAAACTGATTACTGGGAAGCCGAGAGCTCGTATATCTGTAGTGTTTTGGGAGAAAAACTAGGAATTGAGATTGCCGTGACTGATATAGATTTCATGAGGCGATTGGGGCGATGGATAGAAAACAGGAATCGACCAAGTGCTTCTGGGGATTCACAACATATCGGATGAAACTTTTAATAGTGCAGAATGTTTCAAAGTTAGAAGGTTCACAAATTTTTATTTCTAAAGATTTTTCAAGGTAAGTGATGGCAATAAGGAAGAACTTGAGGCCGCAACTAATAGAGGCGAGAAATGCGGGTAAACAAGCAATTTTAATATATGACAAGCTTATTATAAAAGAAGGGGAGGGGGTTACTCTAAAAATTCAAATAAAAAGCGTCACCTGTGAGATTCGTCCCTGCAAAGGTCTTTCCGAAGGTGCAAGGAAAGAGCATTGGTTTACTAAGTAAAAAAAAAATAAAATTGAAGATAATGTAAAAATAATAACGAGTTCAGATTTATCCTCTCCCCGATCAATGTCGCCGTCCAATAATTCAGTACAGGATCCAGTTTTCGTCAATCATGCTATGATTGAATACATAGCAATCAGGCCTTTGCGATCGAATGGAAATTTTGGCTTACAACATTTGTGGACTTAAAAAGGCTTTATCTAATTGTAACTTTATATTGTATGTAAAACGATTCGATAGCTTTACGCTGTTTGCGACGTTTGTGGAAGAGAAGGATGTGTGCAACTTTGACAATTTCTTTCTGGAGTTCTCTTTGAGGTGGGTTCCTGCAAGCAGAAATGCTACGGCCGGCAGAGCCTCTGGTAATTGTGTTTATGGTGTTAGGAACAGTGTTAAAGTGAATCAGTGTGCTAAATTCGTGCAACTATCAAATAGAGATATGATAAAAGTGCAGTTACTCAACGAATGTATCTATATGTTGTTCCAATTTATCTTAATTTCAATGCCTGGGATTACTAGTTTAAAAAATTGAATGATTTTTTTTTTTTTTTGTTTGAAATAGCCATCTTAGGATCTGTTTAATGGGAGACTTTTAATTGTAGGACCGGTGGTCTGCAAAAAATGTCAAAAAAGTGTTTGCCCTTTCAGTCAGTGGTGGAAAATTGTAATAGAAATTCTAAAGACAGATGTATTAATCAAAATGGCATTAAAATGTTGGAGTTGCTGGATGATTTTAGTTTCGTTATTTTCCTTTAATGCTACGATTAGTCGTATAAATGATAGTAAAGATAGCAAACAGTTTTGGAGTTGTGTTTGATGGTTAGGGTCTCAAAATGGGCTTTACGTGGTGGTATAGAGTTGAAGAATGGAGAAATTATTTTATTAGTTTATATAATCCACTATACATGTGGATAAAATTCTGTACGCTATGCTGTTCATTCAGCATAATAAATCTGTCCAGCCCTTCTGTATGGATGAGTTGTTGCATGTGTTGACGAAAGCGGAGAATGGAAAAGCTCCAGGTGTGGATGGAGTTCCATACGAGTACTTCAAAAATACCACCTCTGATTTTTTAAATGTTTTACTAAATTTTTCCAATGAAATTTTTGAAACAGGCAGCATTCCTTATGGTTTTTTAAATGCAGCGATTTTTCCTCTATTAAAGAAGAGTAATAGTAATAATGTTTCTAATTATCGGGGTATTTCTTTTATTAATGTTATAGCGAAATTATATACTGGTCTCATATTACAGAGAATGACCGATTGGGCGAATGATGGCGTGCTGAATGAGTTCCAAGCTGGATTCAGGGAATACTACGTACTCTACTATTGATAATATATTTACCCGGTGTAAACCTGGTTAAGTTGAAGCTTAGTGTCAAGAAGAACAAAGTGTATGCTTTCTTCGTGGACTTCTCCGCCGCGTTCGATACCATTGATCGGTAGGTTTCTTTAATTTTAAAACTTTACAATTTGGGGGTTTCCACTAAGCTTATTCAGTCCATTGAGGGTTTGCTGACGGATACTGTTGGATCGGTTTGGTGTAGGGAGGGAAGAAGCACTGAATGCGAAATAAAGATAGGAGTAAGGCAAGGCTGCCTCCTCAGTCTGCTCCTCTTCTCATTGTTTATCAATGATATAGAGGAATGTCTAGATGGGGGAGCAATTGTAGTAGGTTAAAAAAAAATAAAGATCTTAGCCTATGCCGACGACATAGTGCTTCTTTCTTCTGAACCGCAATTGATGCAGAGGATGACTAACTGCCTGGCTAGTTATACTGTCTTGTGGAATTTAAAAATTAATATGAGCAAATCTGAGATTATAGTCTTTAAGAATGGAGGAAAACTGGCAAAATATGAGAGATGGTTTTTTAATAAGGAAAAGATAGAAATTGTTAATAACTATAATTATTTGGAGGATAACCTTGTCTTCTAAATTAACCTTTCATATCCATCTAAAAAGGAAAGCTCTCTAAAGCCAAACAGGGTCTGAACACCCTGTGGAAACATTTTATTGAAAATAATATAAATTATAATTCATAATTCACGCTTTTTAATGCGGTCAGCCGCTCCTTACTCTGTTATGGAGCTCAAGTTTGGGGTGGTGTTTTCCATGATGAACCGGTAAAGTTATTTTGCTTTTTTATGAAAAGGTTGTTTGGGTTTCCTATGTTTACTCCATCCGCATTCATCTACAATAAAGTTGGCTATCTCCCCATTTTCACGCAAATTTTCAAATTACGTACATTGTAATTACATCTTCAAAGTTTTTGGGACGCCGGATGGTAAATTCCCTAAAATTGGTTGCTACACATATTGTTATGAAAAGGCTCCTATATTGGTTTAATGATATCTTGAATCTTATGGAGCAGTGTAAAATAAATTTGGTAATAAATCAGTTTAAATAATATAGATAGGTGGAGTGATATATTTAGGGAGTTGCAAAAAAGGCTCAAATTAGTCTTCAAAGTGCTAATAAAGTTAAAGAATACGAAGCTTATCCTTTTATAGGAGAGCTCAAGTTTGATCTTGGGAATAATCATTACTTGTTGTGCAATCTGCCTTTGGAACATACGCGTTGGTTAATGAAGACTCGTGGGGGATATATTGAAGTTAGGGAGCTTTGCTCCGTATCAAAATGCCGAATGTGAACTGTATATATCACTTCATAGCATATTGTGAGTTGTGTTTGTGCTTTAGTGAGAAAGTTATGCTCTGCTGTCTCTTGTTTAAACTCGTTTTTTTACTAGTAAAAAAATCTTAATAGTAATTTATTTTATAGCAGTGCATTATACATATTTAAACAAATGCATTATATATATTTCATAGCAATTTATTTTACGCTCTTTTGATTGGTGTATTATTCAAGTTTTTCTCCCCAATAACTAAGTTTTTACAATAAAAAAATAATTGTGTTTTATAAAATCAGTGCAGTATGTGTTCAAGAGATGGGAACGAGCAGCCAGTTGGAGTAGGGGAAGAAGTTGCTGCTATCAATACTTTGATAAACAAAATCGAAACTCTGACCTCAGAAATAACATCATTCATTACGTACTGATGTGAATAATATGGATTATAAACTAAATGAAAATTTAAAAAAGATTGATTAGTTAATGCTTTAAAAAAAGAAAATGTATAGCAGTGCAAGAGAGAAGTGGTTTCACTTAAGATTGAACATTGAATATTCAATACAACCGATATAATTGGTATACAAATAACTAATGTGCCTAAACAAGAAGGTGAAAATTTAATTTTGATAATTAAAGCTATAAGTTAGGCTATTGGATTCAAATTTGAGGCGAATAAAATAAGTGTATGTTACCGTATAAACTTAAGAGTGGCAGATGGCGTGATTGTTGTGAAGTTTGTGCGTGATTTAGATAAAATTGAATTTTTAAAATTAAAAAAGCAGAAACATAACATTCTTTCAACTGATTTACTTCGTATTCAGCCGTCTGAGCCTATATACATCTCAGAATCACTTTCACCGTATAATGTTATGCTGAATAATTTGAATGATAATGCAGCACTTGTAATAATGGACAGCTCTTATTCCAAGAAAAATTAACTTAACAAAGGGAGTTTTGCAAGGGGACTCCCCAAGTCCTCTCTTGTTCTCCTTTTTTATTTTTGAATTGATTTCAAAGTATAATGACAACTGCAACAGGGTTTTAATGTTGGAGAAAATAGGGTACGGAACGGATTGCAGACGATTTGGTATTGCTTGATAATACAAATAAAAAATTTTAGGTGAATATAGTGACAACAATTCCTTGATTGTAAATATTGATAAAACTAAAATTGTGGCTTTTAGGAAGGGTGATCGTTTAAAAATTTATCAGCCTTTTTATTATAAGGGGATGAAACTAGAGATGTGCAATCACTTTGATTATCTGGGTGTTCTATTTTCCTCCTCTGGGAGATTCTCACTCGCACCAGATTCCTTTGTTAATAAAGCTCAATTTGCTTCTTTTAAGGCGAGAGTAATTTTAGTAAAATCTAGGTCGGATTCTTGGAGTACTAAAATAAGTCTTCTAAAAGTCCTCATTAAGTCTGCCTTTCTGTATTCTTCGAAGGTAAGGGGGCCGTTGTATTGCCACAAATTGGAAACCGTGTTGCTAAGGTACTTGAAATCTGTATTCCACTGGCCGCGTAATCACTTTATACATGTAGAACGTGGATTAGAGCGAGTGGAGAATGATGTCCTAAAGAGAATGCTTAATTTGGTGGAACAAAATTCAGGGTTACCCTGAATGATCTGCCTGAATAATCTAGAATCGTTGGCGACGAAAAGTACTGAGAAATATAATTCCTACCTACAATTAAAACATAAACTTACTGTTATTGGTGCTGAAAATGTTCTTTTAAATAAAAATGAAAGATTATTTGGCAGTGACCGGGTAGTGGAAAAAATTCGTAACCATAATATCTCCTTTAGATATTAGCTCTATTTTAAATTCTCGCTTTAACCCAAACTATAGATGTATTAGTAGCCTCAGTACAGAAACAGAGGAACATTTAAAATTAAGAACTAACATTTCTTAGGCACAGTATTGTAAGTCAGTTACGTCCATGTCAACCAAGTTATTTTAGAATCTGTTATAAAGGTGAAGTGTATAAATTTAATGGTGAAGACTGCTGTCCAATATGTAATACTCATTCCCCTGACGATTTAACTCATTTTCTTGTATCATGTCCGATGTACAATTCTTATCGAAACAAATACCTTGCATTATATATTGACAGTGATGATAGTGACCAAGAAATTGTAAGTACTTTTCTAGAAATTACTGAAATCACAAAGATGAAATATATCTTTAAGATATAGAAAATTTTGTTTAGATTTATGAATCCGTTTAGGAAGTTAGGATTTTTAATTTATTATTTTTATTTTTAGGATTTTTAATTATTATTTTTATTTTTAAGTATGCCAGTTTATATAAATATTTTTTATTTTATTTTTTTCTTCTCTCTTTTATTTTTGTTATTTAAGAAATTTTTTTTTTTGTATAATACTGTAATAATATACTTATATAATGTAATAATAAATACAGCTCCTTTGTACGATATTTAATTTCAAAAACAAATAAACAATTTAATTTAATTTAACAAATTGTAAGAGACTATCTGGAATTAGGCAAAGATATCTTGGACAGCTGCAGCTCTCTGCAGAGAAAGCACTGGGCTATTTGAATGGTCTCGTAGCAGGGTCTCCATTGTTAATTATTTTAATGTAGCGTTTATTCATGTTCAAAATTATTAATGGTAATAATCCTTTGATTTAATTGATGGTATATAGTTAATTGATATAATTTTTCGACTCCACCGACGGTCTGTGACCATGGTTGGCGTCTTTGGAAGTTCAATTATTTCTTTTTTTCACGTTTTGCTTTGTATATTATCTATAATAAAGACTATTAATAATAATAATAATAATCAACTAGATATTATCCATAAGAGAAACTTCTACTTATTTAATTATTGTGCCCCCAATCGCCGTGAACCATTAACTTTTTGTCCAGCATTTGAACATATTTAGTAATATCAAGTTTTCATAACCCATAGCATCTTATACCTACTGACAAACTACTGTACTTTTCGCAAAACAAAGTGTGTGAAGTAAAGAGCATTATCATCTTGATCACATTAAGTCAGAGAAGTAATTGTGAAACAGATGGTATATCCCATCAAATCGGCGTCTAAGTAAGTTATAATAGACTGGGACGCATATCGTTTCTGTTATTAAATAAATTATTCACCATTAAATTATCATCATCAAGAATAAACTCATACAAACAAAGAACAATTTAGCAAGCCATTGGGCAAATGCTTTTCTATTTTCTGAAGAATCCCACTCTTTGGAAAAATTCTCTTTGGTTACCTTCCAGGAAATTTTGTCTTTTTCTTGGTCTCTTATATCTAATTTCGCCTCATTAATATTCTATTCAAACCGTATCTTAACAGTTCTTATTTTGCAACGCAGGAGATCCCTTTGCATATCAGTTTTAGTTATATTACACATTTAGATGGCTGTTATCTGAGATAAACAGTAGATTTGCAGTTGAGCAAGAATTTTCTATTAAAATGGGAATCCTATATAGTTACATCCATTACAGATATTTTCCGTGGTAGCCTGCTTAATTTTGTGGCCATCGACCTGTTTCGGGCGTTCGCCCATCTTCAGAATGCGTTTTGTCAGACAGTGTGATAACCAGAAGTCTGTGCACAGAGCAAATTCAGTTTACACACTATCTGACAAAACGCATCCTGAAGATGGGCGAACGCCCGAAACCGGTCGATGACCACAAAATGAAGCAGGCTACCACGGGAAATGTCTCTGATGCTTTCCAACTCTGCGGAACCAACCACCACAACAGTTACATCCATCATCATCAATGTTGCAGATTTTGACGTTGTCAGTACAATGTTCCTCTTTACATGTTGGGCCAACTCCAGGAAAGGGACTGGTCCTCTTCCTCTACGATTCTTTCTTTCTGTTTGAGTGTTTGTAAATAATTACATCCAGTCTGCTACAAACAAAAGCTAGTTGGGAGTGCAAAACATTTGAAGAGCAGGTTATATCTTCCGAAATACAAACCAAAGTATGTACAAAACACCGAAAAGATACGTTAATCTATGGGATCTGAATGCGGGATATTGTCCAAAGATGATTTAAATTTGACCAAGGATAATTAGAAAGATCTTTGGATCTGTGTTTCAAAACATAGTTGTCCAAATAAATAAATACACTATATGGTTGCCGGACACTAAACGAAAGTGAGGATGTTGCACACAAAGAAAAAGAAGTCCTATTTAATTGGGTTGTCGTTAGCCTAGGAAGTTGAGCAATGATTGGCCCAAATAAATATTGGATATTATGAAAAGAAAAATACTGATGGCAAAAGGAGAGAGTTGGCAGACCAAAGTTGCGGTAGGTAGTTTTTTACGGATGATTGCAAGTTAGAAATTGAAGGGCAGAAGAGACGTCTGGCGGTCTGGTCACGTGGATTTAGCAGAAGGTGAAGACTACTATTTTTATTATAATTTTTATTAATTTCTGTACTATATATGGAAACTTAAAGCAGTTTTCTTAAAAGGATTCCCATAATTCTAGAAATTTAACAGTTTATTATTAATGCAGTGCTTTAACTAATAAACTTCATTATTCCGTTCTTAATATTCCAATATCCTCATTAAATATCAGTTATTTTCATGACAGTGAATTAATTTATAGCATCGATGTTCTATACAGTTTTGGAACGATACAATGTCGAATAAATTAAGGCATTCCTTTTTCTATCAAATCCATTCCTGGAAGCACTCATACATTTTACCTATAACGATCTGCTGCGATAGATCATGTTTAAAAATTACAGCCATGTCAAATACGTTTCATTGTATACTTGTTACATGGCTCGATATTAGGTTGTCTAATTTCCTTGATTTATTAGGGAAGTAATAACAGGTAGAGTACATGAACAATACACACTAACAGTACATACTTTTCTTTTACTAAGATCAGACTAAAATTGCTAAGCCATTCATTCAGAGATCTGATTCTGTTTAGTGGATGTTATTATCATTATCAGCGCAATAATAATGGCGTTGTCCATTGCTTTCTTGATTGAATTTACTTTCACCGTATTAGTGTGTAGCCTATAGCTTTTGCTCGTGGTACAATAGTAGTTGTTCCTTAATACTACAATAGAATGTGAACATAAAAACAACCTATTTATCTTAACAAGAACCAATTTTCTTTTCGTAAGAAAATTCCACCATATTGTTATCACATATTCCCCCCCTCCTCCTTAGGATAAACCAACACAATATACAGTTATAATTGGATTATTGATGAAAGCCATTAAAGCAATAGTTATTTCTAGTTTTATGTAAACAGTTTTATTAGGGCATGTAACTCTTGTCCAGTTTGCCTTCCATAATAAGTCGAAACAAGTGTGACTTTCCGTTTGTTCGGCACAGTGCTAAACACGCCTTCCGTGCGAGCTGCTTGGGTAGAACTGCCAAGGGGAGACCAAGTGTTTCACTTGATACCGTGCAATTGCGGAACACTAGATGCAAATCGCAGAGACATCATGTTTTTTATTTTATTTTTTTTGATTGACAATAATTAATGTCTGTTTTTTAGCGAGCTCAGTGACTATTGCGTGGTCTCTGGATCCATTTGGCTTTTTAATTAAACTATATAATCCAAAGTCAAGATCGGTGCCAACCACTTAGGATACTGATCTTAGCAATTTTTTCCTTTAATCGCTCAGTATTGTTGTCGACACTATAGCCTGCCCGAGCCTTGGCCTCCTCTAAGAAATGCTTCCACCAGTCCCTACATTCATGCAGTCACAGCATTCTTGGTAATTTGGTCCAGCCAACCTACTTTTAGGTTTCCATTGCATCCACACTCAAATTTGCCTAAATATTTCCAATATTCGCAATATTCTCTTTGGCATTTGATTCTCACTCATCCTTGCGATATGCACTGTCCACCTCAGTCGTTTCATTTTTGGTGCTTTCATTGTATAGCAAGTAAAACTTTGCAGAATTCCATATTCTTTATGATGTATTCACTTCGTTGATGGGGTTGTAAATCTTTCGGAGAACTTTCCTCTGAAATAAATTGTTTCTTTGTTCATCTTTTCTCATAAGACCCAGTTTTCAGATCCATATATAAAGTAATGCCGCTTTTTTCAGATATCGAATTTTCACTCTAACTACTGTATTGACGTCTCTCAGTAGGAGAAAATAGTTTTTTGAAATTTCTGGTGTGGGTATGTGTGTGTATGTGAAGAGCATAGCTCAAAAACGAAAAACCGTAGAAAGTTGAAACTTGATATTACGTTTAGGTATCCCCATGGAATCTGGCGGTGCCTTATCTGTCAAAATTCCTCAACCGGAAGTACCACTTTACTAGTTAGTATTTTTACGTTTTTGCGATTTTCTCAAAAATTTAGACTTACACATACAAAGCTACAACTTCTATTTGAAACATTTCTCTGGGAAAATTCATTTAAGGGTAGTTATGGAGGAGTGGTGGAGTAGGTTTTCATCTAATGTGCTATTTCAGTTTATTAAACAATTCTGTCATCTAAATAATGTTAATTAGAATTAAATATGTTGTTGAAATTCGGAGTTTGAAGAAAATCGGAAGACCGGAAGTGCGTTTACATTGCTAAATAATTTTTTAATTTTTTTTGCGATTTTCTGAAAAATGGCTCCAACGATTTTCTTGAAACGTTCAATATAAACTACAAATGCAAAGATCTACAACTTTTATTTAAAAAATTTCTATGGGCACTTTATTGGTTGAGAGGGATTATGTTTTTCCTTAATGTGCTATCATAGTTGATTATACAATTCTATCATCCAAACAAAATTAATTAGAAATAAATGGATGGCCAAAATTCTAAGTTTCAAGGAAATTAGTTAACCGGAAGTGCGCTTTTATTGAACGGTTTTTTTCAGTTTTCGTCGTATTTGAATTAATTTGGTACAAAAACTATAAAATTTGTCAATTATAATTTTGAGAACTGGAGTAAGAGAAAGTTGTTTGAGTGTTTCACACGAGATTTTTTTTTATTTTGTAGTAAAATACCGTGAATATGGATAACAATGGATAACTCAAGAGGAATTTGTGCATTGGGCTAATTTAAGTAAATCAACTTTGACGACTGTCTGATAGAATTGTGATTCTTCAACGATTATGAAGCTTCCGAATATTCAAAAAAAATTCTGTTCTCATACGTTAGGTAGATTGTTTATTCTCTTCCTGGAAGCCAACCATCCTTAGATAGGAATATACCATTAATATGCTCTTAGGTGTATTGAAAAGACAAGTCCAATAACGACGAGATATCTCGTATTCGGCTAGATCGCCACTACGAGTTATCTCTATCTCACACATGACAGTCAACGGGATTACGTACTTAAACTAATACAATTATATTGTTAACAAATATTATACTTTATTCAATAATATTTTGATTGAAAACTAGGCTCATATGGTATTGTGAAGTTTGCAGAAAAAAACCCAAAAATGAATGAAGAATAGTAAACATAATCATTCTTTTGATTTATTGCATTAAATATACCAAAGAATTCTATAATCTGGTCAATTTTCTTGGTACACATCATTGAGTTACGTCATTATACAATCAAAACAGTGATGGTGCCAAAAAGGCTAGTAGCAGTTTAATATAGGAAGTTTATCTCGTTATCAATATATTAGTCATGCTTACAACATGATAACCTCTTCTTCGACATCTGTATCACTAACCTCCAAACATATGAACACATATTTCTAAGAACTGCTATATAATGTACTTTTTCTTAGATTATTTGTGATTACAAGATTTCTGTTGTTGTTATAATTCTGTATTTTAGTTTTATAAACTCAGTTCCTTGAGAGTTCTGTGATTTACAATTATTACTTTTTTTTTTATATATAAAATTATTATGAAGAATACAATAGTATTTTTCCTTATTACTGATTATTTTTACTGTTGTCCATTAATGAATAACAAATTTCATAATTCCCCATTCTGGATGATGTCTAACGAAATTCATTCGGCATTAATATATAGGACAGATTTTTGATACTCCAGGTGGCCTGGAGGGAGGAGAGATTTTTATGGCGTTATTGATAATTTGTTTATTTTAAATTCATTTATTTAAATTATTCATCTCATATATATCTCATACGTTAGGTTAGATTGTTTATTCTCTTCCTGGAAGCCTGGAGTATGAATAATTTAAAATTATGTACAGAACACATGTTTTGTATGACATTTGGTGTTGACCCAACAACTTGAGAATAAGTTGAAAGCTACTGTTGGTAGAATGCGCCTTAGTTAAGGAAGGTCCAGAACTATACGGCGAGAGAACCACAAGGCATTCATATGTATATTATGAACAATTTCAAACTAATGTCTATTCAATCTGCAGGTAATTTTAATTGTTCAATAGTTAGCAGCTGTGAGTGATCTAGGTTAAGCCTTTTTTTACTTAAACCTAATACTAGTGTGCAATTAAAATCGTTTCTTATTCAAAGGAAACTATAAATTCAAATCCATTATGAACTAAAAAATTTTCAATAGTTCCCTTGAATATCATGGCTTTTTATACGGAATACAGTGTACATTATACACATGTGTGTACATTTTAACCTATGTAGTTGTACACTTCAGCTCTATGGGGAGGATTATGTGTACTGTGTTTGAATGTTTAGGATTGTCAGAGTGAGTTTTGTTCGTTTGGTTCCTTTAATTGGGGGTATGTGCAGCGACACTTACATCTAACTGAGTAAGTGAGAGCATGAGCTGAGGAAATGTCACTCCAGTTTCCCCAACGGACAAGCAATAGGAATGTATACAATTGATTCTTCTACAAATTTGCTATTATAGTCGCGGTTTTTTACTAGGTTGTTGTAAAAATTTTTTATGAATGCAATTATTTGATGTCAGATAATAAATTTGTAGCTTTTTGTTTATATAATTAATATAGTGTTTACTTTTACCAATCCTTAATGCAATTATATAAGCAAAACTTCTTTACATCTCATTTGTAATCCTAATCTACAACCAAAATGTTGGAAGTAGAAATTGTATGAGACGCGGCTTCTGAGACATTTTTGGAAAAATATGAAGGCGACAGGTGACCTCAAAAATTAGCTTTATGCCTAAATTTAGCAACCTTTTTGTTTAGCAGCCTTTTTGTCAAAAATGAGGGCACTAATGTTCAAAATGAACTGCAACAATTGCTCAAAAGTTAAGGCAAGATTTGTATACACACATTCAAGGATTATCTAATATAGGGCTTTGGTAGAGATTTCATTGAAAGTAGGCGCTTCCATTTCAGAAAGCTCTGTATCACCAAAATTTTAGGCCAAGATCACCTCAGAATTGCCAGAGCGCTAAGCCAAGCAGTGTGTTGATATCACAGTAAACTTATTCGAATAACTTCTTTGAAAATGTACATTTTCTCAAAGACGTTTGAAAACCAAATACATTTTTATCCATTGCTCCAATAAAGGATGTAGTTATTTACTGGTTACTTTTTATTGGCTTTACAAATGAAATAGAACCTAGGATATTTGACGTATGACTGATGTCTGTCTGAGTGCAACTGTGTCATTTATAAGGTATACTTATGTTGAATATCTACCGTATTTTAAAAAAAGGATAGATAAAATCTGTGATATTTTTTCGTTTTTTGGTACCCGTGATACTATTGTCCGACCTGTTTATACATATATATAAAATATACAATTTTATATTGTGGGGTTGTATAATATTATATTATAGAAAATGAGAAACTAAGAGAAAGTTTTTGATAAGTTACAAGTTTTTTTTATTTTCGCAAATACTTAGACACGAAACGTCGTAGCTAAATTTGGCTTTCTCTAGACCCCCGCAGAGACCTCACGCGTTGGTCTAGTGGTCAGCATATTCGCGTTTCGTCCTAGAATTTATGGTATACAATACCCGTGAGGACGACAACATTGGTGTTGACCCAACAGCTTGAGAATAAGTTGAAAGCTAGGGAAGGCTAAGTTGAAAGCGAGGGAACCACGGCGTGCTTTTACCACACGCCTCCCAATAAAATTCGCCGTCTGGCGGCAAGCTTTGGACCTTCATGGTCTGTTGCGTGATAGGTTAAATTTAAATTTTAATTTAGTCTCCCGCGGAAGATGGTTACCTATTATTGACGAGATCTTTAGAAATGATCTATATAACACGGGGGAGATCATTTAATACACCGCTCTCTACTCGGTTGGCTTAGAATATAGAATAACGACCACTCCACTCGTATTTACTGGAATAAGAAAAAATTTACTGCAATTATCGGAAGGTTTATTAATCAAACTGTTTTTGGAATGTCCAATATTGAACAAAAAATAAAATAAACAAGTGTACGAATGGTATACAAATCTTTTAACTTTTTTTTTTTTACGAGTTAGGGTCAGTGCTATTGTTAGGGTCAGTATTACACCATTATCGTAAAACTAAGTTGAAAATTCCGCATAATTCTTAACTAGTTTCAAATAAAAATAAAATGTCTCATATCTTCATATTCATATCATATGCATGGTCTCAAAATTAAAACCGAACGTTATCTTGACGTGTTTAGTTGTGTCAGCTGATTTGTCTTCGATGTGTAAGATCACAAATGAATAAAAAAATCAGTTCACTGATCTCTTTCAGTTTTTCTCTAGTTAGAAGGGAGAATTAAATATTCATTCCAGTTATTCATTTTTATGTAAATCCTTCATTTTTTTTTAAAAAATGAGTGCTTATTTTTATCTATACATTTTATATGTAATACAAAGCTATATGATTTTATATAGCGATCGAATGCAATTCAATACAAGTTTAATTTTACCAATTTTTTTTATGAAGCTCACTTCAACTATTTTCCAAGTAGCCCAATATTTATCATTATTCAGGAAATCTTTGTTTTTTTTTGTTGTTTTTTTTTGTGCAGGCCGAGCATCCATAATTCAAATAATCATTAAGACATTACCGCACCGCATCAGCATGTTATTAACTGGAATTTTGAGGAGCTGCGCTTGCTGTTCGTCATGACAAGAAATTAACTTATGAATGAAAGAAATAATTCCATTCTTGGAAGGTTGTTCGGATATTCTCTAGTTCTATCTTGTGTCAACGTCTTATCGCCTTGTTAGCCAATAATGAACTTGGGAACATTCAAATAACATTTTCCTCAGATTTTAATACATCCTCTTGTTATTTAAAAATTATTAACTAATAGATATTTGCACAATTAATGTATGTGGTTCTTCTTATAGTGTAGATATGTAAGGGGAATGCTTACGAAACCAAATCCACTAGGATCTGAGAAAGATTTGTAGTGCAACGTTCTTGCGTCTTCGTTCTCTAATGTATATTATTTTAAAAATAAATCTTAAGAATGTGCAGGTGCAAATGAATTTGGTAATGGGCTAGAATTTCTTTTTGTTTATGTTAACTGATGACGAATTATACTACCTTCTAGGTTTTATTTACAGGCATTACTGTATTTATATATATCGATTAGTCTTAGATATCCGCAGAGATTCAATTTAAATAATTTTTATTTATTTCACTTATTTTTTTTTGTTTAAATGTAATCTACTTTCAGTTTAATTGGGTTGCCATCAAAATCTAGCAAAAAAGGCAGTATTTTATTTTCTTCGATACTTTAATTATTGAATAAATGCATTTTTTTATTTTTTTTTATTTGGAAAACCGCAAGTTTCCTTTAAAAGCATTAAACAGCTGCTTTACAAAATTGATGGTTTGTATAATGGAATTTTTTTATTTATTTACAAATCATAATATGGGCCAGCTCACCAAGAGCTTTACACATAGAGATTAGAGGTAAAATACGTTATTTCATAAATCTTGGTAGAGTCGCGGTTGCAGTCTTCTAGAGTGAGTAGGTTCCCCTATATTGTAGTGGGACGTTGAGGACAATGTGTGAAGTGTGAGGAAGAAGTTGTCTGTTAATTTTGTCATGTGTGTGTGAATATCTGTAATGTCTAGTTCTCTATGTATTTGTGTGTTTCTGGTGAACCAAGGGGCTCTTAAAGCAATTCGGAGTACTTTGTTTTGAAATGTCTGAAGTCGTTTCGTCAGTGTGTTGCTGGCAGTTATCCAGACTGGGCAAGCGTATGTCAACAGAGGTCTGAGAAGCGTCTTATAAAGAAGTACTGTACAGGAGTGTTTGAGTGGTGTGTTTCTGTTTATAAGTGGATATAACTGTTTCAGTCGTTTGCTGTAGTTTGCTGTTAATGTGTAGTCTCCAGGTGAGTCTGGTGTCAAGGATTACACCAAGATAGCGCACTCCTTGATCCTTCGGTTTCCAGGGTATTTCCTGGTTGTTTAGTTTTAGTCGCCGAAGGTCTTCATTTTGAAATCTCCGAAGAGAAAAAATTTTTGCTTCTGTTTTAGTGATGTTGAGACGTAGCTTCCATTTTTGGAACCATTTTGTAATGATGTCTATAGTTGTTTGTAAGTCAGTGATCCTTTGGTCAATGTTGTCGTTAGTTGAGGCTTATCATTGTGTCATCTGCGTATGTGGCTAAAGTAGCTGAAGTTGGTTCAGGTATGTCCGAACAGTAAAGGTTAAAGAGTACAGGACTGATGATTGCACCTTGCGGTAGTCCCGCGAGAATTAGGCGTTTAGTACTATATGTGTTGTTGACTCTTACCTGAAATGTTCTGTCCTTTAAAAAGGATCCTATAATTTGAGTAATGTAGTCAGGTGCGTTTGTGTTTCTGAGTGTGTAGAGTAGTCCTGAGAGCCAAAATGTGTCAAATGCAGCGGCTACGTCTAGAAATATCGCATGCAGTATGTTTCCTTTTTTCAAAGTTGTCTACTATGTATTCTGTAATTCTCTTAATTTGATGTACTGATGAGTGTTTTGGTCTGAATCCGAATTGATGTGGTGGAATTGCGTTTGTATCAGTCAGAAGTTTTAACAGTCGTCTATAGATTATTTTCACAAATATTTTTGAGAGAGAGTTTAGTAGGCTAATTGGTCGATAGCTATTCGGGTCGTTTTTTGGTTTACCGGCTTTGTGGAATACAACTATTATTGCATTCTTCCATTTTTTAGAAAAGTAGCCCATTCGGAGGCATGCATTAAAGATTGAGGTTAAGAAAGTGACACTTTTCGGAGGAAGATTTTTTAAAAGAATGTTCGGTATTAGGTCGTCTCCGGGAGTCTTTTTGTTAGGAAGTGCGTTGATTATGGAGGTTATTTCTGAAGGGGAAGTGAATGAGATAGGAAGCTCTACGGTGTGATGAGGTTGATGCAGTTCATGGTTGATGTGTTCGTCAGTATCTTGGTCTGTCTGGTGAGATTGTGTGAATTTATTTTCCAAATGTGTTGCTATTACTTCGCATTTTTCTTCATCACTCGTTGCAAGTCAGTCACCAACTTGCAGTAAGAATATCTGGCAATGATCATTAAGAAGTCTTTTAGTGTCTTTCCAGAGACAAGAGTCACCCGGAGTTTAACCCTCTAAGTAAGATCTGTATCTGGAGATTCTGTGGTTGTCAAGTTCCCATTTGATTCGTCTAGCTAGTCGGTTGAAGTGGGTCTTGTCTGACGGGTTCCTAGGTCCTTTGCCATACTTTTCGAATTCTGTTTTTTTCATGAATTAGGTTGAGTATGTGTCCTGGTAGCCAGTTGTGTTTGTTATTGTTATTCTGGCTTTTATGGGTAGAGTTGTGTACACCTGTGTGAATTATCTGTGACAGTCGATGTGTCGATATCGTCAGCGGTTCCGAAATGTTTGGGTATAGTCAGAAGTTTGGTAAAATCATGTCTGAATGTTTCCCAATATTTTGGAATTTAAAATTTAAATAGTTTATTTGTCAGTTTTAGCGTTTATCTGAGGGGGGGGGCAGGGAAAAATGTCTAAAGTCTCCTTTGTTATTGTTGGCATGGCTCGGCATGCCTCAGCAAATTATCTGCTCTTTACTCGTATTTCTTATTATCTCGATTAAAGTTCTAAAAACAAAAAATAATTATTATTTTTATTTATTTATTTATTCATTATTTTTTAAATATTAATCTCTACATCTCTGAAATCTAATATATAAAAATGCATAATTAAATAAATTGTAATTTAAATTAATTAATTAATATATTAATTTATGATATCCCAGGGTTTGATGATGTTCATTTTTTTACTAATTTTTTTAAAGAAATAATAAAACTGTCGGATATCCTTTCATGTGTGGAAGATAACCTTTGACATATCTCTACATAAATGAATTTTTAACATTATATATAATTAGATCATTACATAAGTCTTTGAAATACCATTATTTGTTGAATAATGTTTGAATCGTTTTATTATATTAATATTTTTTTTTTTTTTGTAGTTTACAATATATTCTTTTAAATTGAAACTGAACTATAAAATCTTAAATGAAGGAGCATTTATTATCTTCTTTGATCAATTCAATTTAGAATTAACAACACAGATTTTAATTACACATTTTGTTAATGATATTCAAAAATAATCGCTCATCACAGTGGCTCATCCCCCCTTGTAAGTGTATGGGGAGATTCGAGGTTATGTTCATAGTGCTTCATAGATGCGGATGCCAAAAACGGCGTTATTACTGACAACATCCAAAGAGACGACTTCCAAACACGTCCTTAAGGGTTGTTGTTATAGTTCTAAGAATCCTGTTTAGGTTATTAAGGTGGTAGGATATAGATTATTATTTTAAAGAGGATATGCAGTGCAACGTGAAAGATTTGATGTGTCACTCGGAGCCTTGTCAGTGGACTACCGGCCTCCGAGCAGTGTCCTCTAGGTACAGACATCATTCCCAAGGTACAGACATCATTCCCATCACCGGTCAGTGAGCTGTAGAGGCTCCTAGGAAGAGAAAATCTAAGGGCAGCGCGCTACCACTAAACTAATCCCTTCCTTCTCCCTTCGCTTACACTAGTTAACTAAGGTCGGAGAACCTAGTTTGTGTACCGTGTTTGTTCCTTGTCTGTAAACAAAGTACTAATCTACAACACTGTACTCAAGCCTCTGTGGACGTACGGAATCGACGTGTGGGGCTCAACCAAGCGCTCCAATTATCTCCGACTACAAACCCTCCAATCCAAAATCCTTCGTAAAGTTACTAACGCTCCTTTCTATGTTTCTAACTCCATCATTCACAAAGACCTAAATATCCCTTTTGTCCGCGACCTCATTTTATCCCGATACAAAAAATTCCATGCATCCCTCCCAGACTATCATAACCCTTTAATCCAAGAAGTTTCTTTTCATTCCATCCCTGGAAACTATGTCAGAAGACTGAAACGTCAGCGGCCGAGAGATCTTCTGACAGAGTGACAAATGTAAATATGTAATTATGTAAATACGTATATATGTATATAATGTAAATATCTTTCCCCTCTCAGCCTAACTTTCCTATTAAACCTATTCACTAAATCCTTCCTAATATTTTCCAAAGCTCTTCTCATCCATATTCCTTATTTTCCGTTATGCATCTCCTTCCTCACTTATTGAAAATATTTTGGGAGAGTTGCCAATGGACAGCTGCTCCACTCTTGTACATAGTTTCATTCATCAGATTTACTGGATACATTATTATGTAGTTGTAAATACCTAATAATAAAAAAAAAAAAGAAAAAAAAAAAAAAGCCTTGTCTGTAGTAAAAGGTAGAGTGTATATACTTTAGGTGTATTGTGTACTGTTCTGACGAAGTGCACAGAGTACTGAGCTGTAGTAACCCGTGGGGTCGCCACTCCCCAAGTAACTGGATGCAACAGAACAGATAACCCTTGCGGCCATATTTCAGATAAAACTACTGGTTGACTATTTCAAGCAGAATTTAGGATCGGGGTCAGAAAGGTCAATTTTTAGACTGACTGGCAAGTACATTAGTCGCAGTGGTAGCAGGCATTGAAGCGCGTATCATCAGACTTAACACTTTTTTCATTTAATTGTGCATAATAGTCAGTTTAAGAAATCCTTTTTTAGAAAAATGAGATATTCAATTTTATACGAGCATATATAATAGGGAATAAATACGAACAAAAACTTGTTTTATGACTGTGAGAGGAAAGAATGAACTTTTTTCTTCTTTTTTTTGAGTGAATTAGAGAAATGAGAGAATATACGAGAAAAGCTACAAATAATTTCGCATTTTAAGTTTATATCTTTTGATTGGAACCTTCGTATGGTATCGCTAAACATATTATCAACCTAAACGGAACATTAACTTAAGAGTTGTGTGGAATTTTTTGTTTTAACTTAATAATTTCTTTCTCAGAATCATTCTTTTCACACCTTGGATACCATGAATGTTTCGATGATAATTAAATTCTCAAATTTTGCAATCTTTTTTTTTTTTTATACAGTTATATATTTAAAGTAAAAAAAAAAAATGTTTGTTTTACGATAAATGTATTTTAAAATTTGAGAAATTTTATTGGAAAATTTATTTGTATTTTTTTCTTTATATCAGTTTTGTGTGTGGGGGGGGGAGGTCTCATTATCTGCCTGCATTTGCCTGGAATTTTTAATTCTGTTTGTAAATGAGGTGCTTTTAAAGAAGTAGGTCTTCTTTTTTTTTTTTATAAACGGCTTTAATTTATTAACGACTGTTTTATGGTTTTATTTGAAAGTATATAGACCATTTCAGACTTTAGATACAAAATGTGTGAATACAAAAAAGAGATGTGTATATGTTATTTTTTACCAGAGAGAAAGGTTTATTTTATTATTTTATTTTATTTTTTTTATAAAAAAGGTTGTAAATATAGAGCTTAGCACCAATAATGTACAGGATTTAAAATAAAATATTATTCATTTCTCTTCTCTGTTGAACATCTAGAGAGAAGAGGGTATGTTTCAATAGAAACTCGTTTCAAACCAACATTTAAAAAAAAAAAAAAAATAAATAAATAGTATAATGTTAGTCCCTTTTTATATATTCGCGCGGCATGTATTTGTGAAAGAATTTCACACAACATATTATTCAAGTTTTTACTTAACTATAAATATATAAATAGAATGCTTATTCGTGTGACTTTACTCCTACCGCCCGCCCCGCACCCCCCGCACACACAAAGTTACATAGTCGCACGGTCATGCACGGCCTAATGTCTCTATTAAAGGTTTTCTTTTAAAAAATATTACATCAGCTGTTCTCTGCTTCAGTTTACCCACTATCTGTTGTCCTGTTTTCTTCCTTACTCTTCTTTAATGGTCACATGATTTGCCTTCAAATTGGCTATAGTTTTTTTTTTTTTTTCTACTTAGAATATTTTTCTTTTTTTTTTTTTACTGTTTTCGGCTTGTTTATTCTTTTAAAAGAAGGAAGAAAATAATGATGGGAAATAAACGAGATCGTAAGCAAATATTGTAATGAAGACAAAAAAGCAATACAATTTTTTTTTTTCTGTTTTATACTTTTATGTAAAATTTTTCAGAAATCACTATAATGATGGCCCCCATAGTTAGAAATTCTGGCCACTGCTATGTTTGAAATAGTTTACAACATGCTTTATTTAATGTTTTGGTTAAAATTATATAAAAATATTACAACCACAAATAACCCTTTAATTTCTTTCTGACAGATTTATTTATTTTTTTTTTATTAGCCAATTAAGTAACTGGTTATTTTCTTTATTTCATAAGCCGAATTAAATTTTAATGCCCTATTTATCATCTTATATAAGGGGAAGGTTAGTTAGTAAAATAAAGTGGTAAAGAATTTTGGGTAGGTACTAGTACGCTTACTTGTGTGTAATGACATGGCAAAGTCATTGACATCGGCAAAGTACACCAAAGAAATAATCAACAAAGGGTGAAAACAGTGACAATGTTGGCCGCCGACAGCCGCAGTCAACCGAACAAACAACAAAGCCTTTTCATCAATTCTCACCTCAAAGGCAGGCACCGCGATAAGTATGGCCACTAAATAAGGTCAGAAAACTACGAAGGTCGCCACACAAGGCCGCACACTAAGACAGATATCTTGGTGTGAGTGTGAACAACTATATATATAAACTCTATGATACACGACGAGGATTATTATATCATCTACGACCAAACTATACACGAGCGGCAATTCACAGTTATATTCAACTTATCATTCTCGTAGTTGTGCACTTTAGTTCGTTATTTTAACATTCTAAATTATCAGCTATTTATCTTCTATTTATTATTAAGTATTTTATTATAGTTATTAGTTACCATTTATCACGTTTAAATTATTGTTAAAATACAGTTTATTTTTATATAAAAAACCGTTTAATAATTCGAGCACTAACTTCCAAATCTCTCAAACTAACTTCCGCCCTCTTCAAGACATCTGCTACTCCAGGAATCACACATCAAACGATCCCATTTCATCTAAATATCTGATTCCATTACATGTGGAAGTAATGAACCACACACACATACCCTTAAAATATTTCACGTTTTAAAACCAAACATTTTTTTTTTTTAACTTGTCACACTCTCTTTTTGAGAGTTACTGAAGAAGTACAACAAAGGTGTCCAAATCAGACACATTTTCCGTACTAGCCTACTTCATATTTTGGTCATCGACCGGTTTCGAGCGTTCGCCCATCTTCAGGATGCGTTTTTCAGACAGTGTGACATCATAGACTTGCACAGAGCAAATTCAGTTTTATACACATTCAGTTTCAGACATTGCCCAAACTGAATTTGCTCTGTGCAAAGTCTGTGTGTTGTCACACTGTCTGAAAAATGCATCCTGAAGATGGGCGAACTCCCGAAACTGGTCGCCTGACTGCAAAATGAAGCAGGCTACCACGGAAAATGTCTCTGCTGCTTTTTCCAGCTCAGCGGAACCAACAACCCACAACAAAGGAGAAAAAAGTGAACATATTCAATATTGGCCACCATATTTTACTTATTACATTAGATTTAGATTGTTGTAGGGTATTATTGCACTGCGACCTGAAAGATCTATTGTGCCCCCTCCCAACCGAACCCTTCTCCATTGCACAGCCGGATTCCAAGCAGTGTTCTCTAGCTACAGACAACATTGCCCATCACCGGTTAGTGAGCTGTAGAGGCTCCTAGGAAGAGAAAATCTAAGGGCAGGTGCTAGATTCGAACCCATGTTTGCTTTTGATAAATGCTGAAAAAAAAAAGATATATGAAGATACATGGCAGCAAGAAGGCATGGAAATCTTCGCTTTGGGGAATCCGAATTCTTGTCTGCGATGTGTTTAAATATTTAAGGTCTCTGATCATAGAAAGGAATGAAACGTTTGTAGATAAAAGCGAGAATAGCGGCAGGGAATAATTGGGTGCAGCCTGTTCGTAATACAGAAAATCCTGTGTTTCAGAACACATTCTAGAAAACCTGATTCTCATTATATAAGTCCCTGAAAAAGATCGGTAGTTATATGGGAGCGATTGCTGGGAAAGAGAGAAAGATAGCCTTGAGAGTTTGGGAAAGGAAGTATAAAGGAAAATATACGTTCGAGTAAACGAGATCCGCGTTACTAGTCCAGCGGACTACCACTGTGCTAATCCCTTCCTTCTCCCTTGGCTTTCGCCAATTAACTAGACTGTGTTTGTCCTTGTCTGTGAAGTGTAGAGAGTATGTAGTTTAAGTGTATTGTGTACTGTTGTGAAGAAGTGCATGGAGTGCTGAGCTGTGGTGGTAACCCGCGGGGTCGCTACTCCCCAAGTAACTGCATGCAACAGATACCACTTGCGGGCGCTTATTACATTAAGAATGGCCAAACTTGAAACTATTATAGCAAATTGCTAACTGAAGTCCCTCCTCTGAGGTTGAAAACATTTGTTATTAAGTAAATATCTGTTTTTTATGCTTATGTACATATAAGTAAGTATGTGTGACTAGAATATCACCCCCCCCCCCAAAGTAGGAAACTCACATTTCATGTTTTGCTTTGATATCGGATCATACACAAGATATCTGCGATATTTCCAAAACCAAAATAAAACCGTACGAAATGGATTTTACAGTTTTTCACGATTTTCATTATTTACCATCCGTACATGATGAAGGTCTTTCACTTTTATTAAAACATTTTATGCTGGAAAACTGGTATGAGGGGTTTGTTTTCTGGGTTGTCCTATCATAGATTTCCCTCTAAAGTGCTACATTAAAGTTCCTTCCGATTCTTAACAATATATTCACAGATGGGAATTTAATATGTCCCTGGAAAAATTGATTACATAGGGGATTTTAGGGTATCTTATCTCCTATCTCTACTTTAAAGTACCATTCAACATGTACCCTTTGCTGACGCGATGTTCTGATAACGGTGTGCACCTACTTTGGCTCTTGCAGTAGCGCTTCAATAATTTGAAGAATCAGCAGCAATGCTGGGTTTCAGGATAAATGCTGAAAAGAAAAGATATATATGGCAACAAGAAGACCCGGAAATGTTCGCTTTGGGGGTTAGCGAATTCTTTTCAGCTAGGCGTTTAAATATTTAGGTTTTCTGATCAGAGAAAGGAATGAAACGTTTGTAGATATAAAAGCGATAATAGCGGCAGGGAATAATTGGGTACAGCCCCGTATTCGCATTACAGAAAATCCTGTGTCCTGTGGGTTTTTCGCACCCAGATAAGGCCACTTCCACACTCACCCAACTCATTCCACCCACACATAACCAATAAATACACGCATACCAATAAATACCTCCTCTGCTTTGGCTCTTGCAGCAGCGCTTCAATAATTTGAAGAATCAGCAGCAATGCTTGGGTCTCAGGATAAATGCTGAAAAGAAAAGATATATGGCAGCAAGAAGACCCAGGAAATGTTTCAGAACACTTTCTAGAAAAGCGAAGCTTCTCATGTTTAAGTCCCTAATAAGGTCGGTAGTGTTATATGGAAGCGAATGCTGGGTTTTGACTAAGAGCGCAAGGTAGCCTTTAGAGTATGAAAAAGGAAGTATATAGGAAGATATATGTTCCAGTAAACGAGATCCGCACCAACTTGAAGCGGCAAACTCTATGGAGAAGAAGATATTCTTTGTGGTAAGGATGGAGGATGGAAACGAATCGTTAAATGTCTGTTATATGGAAAGCCGAAGGCGTCAGGAGAAGAGGAATGCCAAGGCTGAGACCGTTTGATGAAGTCGAAAAAGACTTATGGAATATGGGTGTGCGAAGATGGAAAGCGATAGGCTTTTCATAGAGCTCATTGGGAAAACCTAATCGAGCAGACCCCGGTCCTTTCAGGACTGTAGCGCTGAGGAAAGTAGGAAAGAAGGAATTCTGGGTTATCTTACCTCAGATATCCCTCTAAAGTGCTACTTTGTGATATCATATGATTCTTAACTATATATTCAGATGGGAATTTAATATATGTCTGAAACAATTGATGTATAGATATTCTGGAATCTTGTATCTCACATATCAATTGAAAGTGATTCTTTAAGGTGCCATTCAATTCTTAACTATATTATTCCGCTGAGAATTTTAATATGTTTAGAAAATGAGCCAGTTTTCAGAATATCTGTTTACCGAAAGAGCCACCTTTACTAAATGACTTTTCTTTTTTTCATGATATTCAAAATAAATGTGTAAAGATTTTGTAAATCTGGGTTTACTTGCTACACAAATGTAAATTTATTGCATTTAAAATAGATTCCCTGGAAAAGGCATTTTAAGAGGTTCAGTGGGGCTGAGATATTGCCATTTCGGTACGGATGTACAGTGTATCTGTTCCAATCCCATTGAAGGCAACTAAATACAAATTTCTACTTTTACAAATATTTGTCCCAACAAACTGAGAAAATAGCAGTTACAAAAAATTCTGTTAAGTATTCATTCCATTAGTTATTCTCCACAGTGATTTTTAGCCATTAAAACTAAAATGATATTTGTATTATTATACGCACCCAGACATTTAGAAAACATATTGGCTTATTATTTCTTTTTATCAGATGTATATTTTGACATAGAGCTGACAGCTGACATCTGTGATTACTTGCTAAGCCGTTTAATCAGACTCAATTTAACTGTCTACGTTTTCTAGTTAAATGAGAATTAGATTAGATTATCGAATTAGGGAATGAGATAGATTGTCGTTTTAATGCTGGCAGCTCTCTGTTCGGTGGGGAGCGCCAGCAGCAACAGTTAGTGCACGCAACCCACCATTCCTTACTTCACCGCCATCATGTTGAGCCACGCCGCTGTTCTTAATGGTTACTATTTGTTGTTATGGAAAAGGGAGGGTAAACACTTTCAGCTATTTTAGAGGTATTTTTCAGTTATTTTCTACTGAATTTCATTTCGTTTTTAATCTTTTAATAAGATTTTCAATTGTTATCACTTCACACATTAATTTATACACTTACCCTCCTCCCATTTTTCTGATTTTTTTTTTTTGTTGTTGCTTTGTTCTTGCACTTATTCAAATCATATAATATTTTATTAAAATTAAGTCACTTCTAAGATTGTTATTATACATATCCGTTTTTCTGAATTTTATTGATTTTTGATTTTGCATATTCCTGACAGATGTTTCGCTTGAAGCTGTTATAAAAATTAAGGAATGCGCTTTTTAAAATTTCAGTTCCCAACTATAAATAAATCATTTATGGGTCACCAAACCTGGAAGAGCAGTTTGAATATTAGTGGAAAAAATTACTATATTCTTTGACATTATGTCCTTCCTTACGCATTGAACTAATGGCTAGCGCCCTCGCTTTTGGTGTGAAAATCCGGGATTCGATTCCCGTGAGCGTAAAAACGGTGTTGACCCAGCATCGTGGGAAAAAGTGTGAAGCTACAGTCTCCAAATGGATGGAACCGCGGCATGCTTACCACACGCCCCCCAGTACAAATCGCCGTCTGGTAAACCTTGGCCCTTCACAGGGTGTTGCGCTATAGTTTTTTTTTTCTGTATTATAATCCATTTAAAGGCACTACTTTATTTCGTGCAATATTGATGGGTACTCCATTACTATATGTTTGAGGTCCTCTTGCTCGTGGCGTTTTTCTTGAGATTTTCTGCTTAATTTTTTAGGTATGCACCGCAAACTGCGTGGTTGGATTTCATTTTGATTATTGTAGCCGCTACATGCTTGTTTACGGATGGCACCCTAAAATCATAAAGGTTTTCCAACAGTAGGACCTTCGTAGAAAACTCTTTTATCTGAATTATTGTATTGTAGTTGCCACATATTCAGGGTGTGGCGGGCGCCTCATGAGATGTCAGAATATTATAATTAATTTTATTTACTAAATTATTGGGTTTAAAATAATTGAATATTAAGAAATTTCTGTAACTGTTGTATCTGTAGCGATATCCTGTCCGAAGTGTAGAATGCGTTGCAGTTGCATTCTTTATGGATCCCAAACTTGGTCAATAAAATGTCTTTAGACAGAATATCAATCAGCTAGCTAGCTGTGTAGCGTAAAATACTAGATTTGAATTAAATGCTCCATACCCACATAGTAATCACATTTGAAAAATTGAAATACATAACAAAGAAATTGAAAAATGAACGTAGATTGGCCATGTTGGCCATATGAGCCAGTACGCAGGATAAAAACATCAAGTTAGCGGCAATTAGAGACTTTAATTAATCAATCCAAATCTTATTGAGAAAATTTGCCGCCAATCTCTGTATTTAATAGTTCCATTACCAGTCGTACCGAGCGCTAGCCATCGCACTTCAACTATGCATTACCTCCCCTTTCTTGCTTTCTAGAATGTATTGGCAATATAGGTTTACTTCGGCATTCCAATTTCAACCTAGAAGCTGTCTCTATCCCTTCTAAGTAACAGGAGAAATTGGATAAAAAGCCGCCCGAAATCTGAATACTTTGGAACGCTGCCAGATCAATTTCGAAGAGTAAACAAATTTCAAGATCAAGCTTAGCCAAACTAGCTTATCTTAATCCACCGTTACAACAAGCAAGAGTTCTAGCTAGCCAAATGGCTTTTGAAGCGACTGAAATCAGCTAACGCTTCAAATCTACATTACGCTAATAACATCATCCCTCTTTGCTGTGTCTCTCAATATACCATAATAATATACTCTTCTTTTTATTAGTTACATTTAAATATAATTTACGTAAAAGCTGTAATTGTGCAATATGAGTGCACGATGTATCAACAAGATTGAAAAGTAGAGTATAACCAGGTCAGGCACAGGTTGGGGGACAAGCATTATGCTATTAAAAGGCCCAAAATTAGTTGAACGGAAAATTAAGTCGGAAGAAATTGTATTATTTTGTTTACTTTTAAAAAATGTATGTCCTATTTATTCATTAAAAAAAATGTATTTATTGTAAAATACATGAATATGTGGCAATTAATCCACTTTAATCATTAAACTGTTCTTATATCCTTTTTTGAATAGTTTTATTATATATTTAATAGCGAGAGTAGTAATGTCCTGCTCAATAGTCATCATTAAATTATGTTTCCAGATTATAGAAGGATTAAGAGTGTTTACGTATATACCCACTTAGGGTCAGGTATTGATATACATTTGAATTGATGATTGAATTGCAATACCAGTGTGAAGATTAAGATGCGTAGATTTTTTTAGCAAGATGCTAAAAGAATGTTGGAGAAATAAAATAGTTTGGTCAATCTAACCTCTTCTGAAACTCGTCATTTCGGAATAAATGTAGTGATGCTTATTTGCTGAAGTTTTAAGTTCATAAAGCCCTCACAGCTTGGCCTAAGAGCTAGTGCACTTTCCTTTGGTGTGAGAATTCAGGATTCGATTCCAGTGTCCTGTGAGGTTAAATCAGGCTAGAACTAACAGCGAGGGAACTGGAACGTCTGGCAAGCCTTGGTCTTTCAGTGGCTACTGCGCCTTAGCTATTTTTTTTTTTTATTTCATATCTTTGCGACTTCAAAAAAATATCTTTTCATTGTAAACAATCTAGTAATTCATAAAGGCCATGTTTTATAAAGTTTTACAAAGTGATTAATTCTTGGCATTACAAAAGCCATAAATCTCAGTTCTTTAGTTCGCATATCTTTCCAAAGTAAAAGTAAAGTAAACCAAAAAATTCACTGGCAGTCACTAAACTTCTATGTACCTTTCAGAGACATTTTCCGTAATAGCCTGCTTCTTAATATGGTCATCGACCGGTTTCGGGCGTTCGTCCATCATCAGGATGTTTTTGTCAAACAGTGTAATAACATAGACTTGGACAGAGCAAATACAGTTGATACACTGACATCCAGTTGACAAAAACATCATGACAGTGGGCGAACGTCCGCAACCGGTCGATGACCACAACATAAAGAAGCAGGCTATCACGGAAAATGTCTCTGATGTTTTCCAGCTCTGCGGAACCAACCACAGCTTCTATGTATTTATTTTATATTTTTCCTACCTCGCTTGTGATTAAGATTCTCATTAATTAAAAAATTAGGTTTATAGTGTTTCCGCATGCTTCCGGTATTCCTACATTTCAGGAAGTGATTTCTTAATAGTTTCAATAACAAATATTAGAATAAAAGATTGATACTCGATGGGAGTTTGGAAATAACGTTTCTTCTTTTTTAAAAATAACTTTAAACATTTCATAAAATATCATTATAAAGTATTCTAAAATTTAAAATCTTCATCGTTTTATTTATTTCATGTTAAACCTTTCTGCATTGAAAATATTGAAGATTATTTTTAAAATCATTGTGTAAAGTAGATAAAAAAAAATTGAGGATTGTGTGAAAACACACAGATGCCCATAGTTAATAGAAACAGAAGGTCCGATACTAATTTGTTAAATGGTTTTTAAATAGGGGTCCCACCAGTTCTCACGATTAGGGGCGACATTCCGCAGTCGGTCAGCAGTCTTATGTTATACCCTATTATACGTATAAACTGGTTTCTGCAAGTTTATAGTTTTACTATAGGCGGTACTGATTTATTTGGTTCCGCCCAAAGTTTTAGAAAACAAAAATAATATAACTTAACCTTTTTTCTCCCCTTTCAGTTATCATTGACTTTCGATCGTCATACACCATTGACAACTAATAATATAATAGTTGTTTAATAGATGGATCTACAATTTCCCCCTGAGACTATGTATGGGTTGCCTTGCACGTGCAGATTTATCCATTTAGGTCACGTGTCCCTACGTCCAAAAGTTATATTTACATATAAATATTATGTCAGAGTTTATTATTGTTACAACCTTAATCGTATATGATCTTAACCACGCCCACTAAACAAAAATTATTCAATGTCAGTAATTTTTCTATTTATATTTTAACGTGTTTTATAATGGTATTTTTGCTTTCTCTTCGTTTAATGTTTATTTACTTCCTGCAGCGTAAAATTTGTTTCTATTAGACTCTTATCTAACTATTAGGCAAAAAATGTGGGAGTGGATAAGAAATTTCTTTACCAAAATCTTCTTTTTTTTTGTAAAATATATGGTTGGGTTTACATTAAAGCAAGGAGACTGTCTCAACCTTAATGTTTAGCATACAAATGTCTCTATAAGCCTGAAAGATAATATTATAACAATAAATAATTACGAAAAATAGTTTTCTAATCAGTTTTGAAAGAGAGATAAAGGAATAAAAAATAATGTAAAGAAAGGTATATAATTATTTCACTTCCCACAGAAGAGCGACCACCTAATTGAGTAGGTAAAGATGTTTAACTAGATAATCGCTAAGCAAGACGGCGATCTTTTCAGGTTGAAATTCGTCTCAACTACTTATATCCGTGCCCAGCCAACATAATCAACTCTGCTGCAGTTGAAAGAAAAAATCCGAGACATTTTCCATGGTAGCCTGCTTCATTTTGTGGTAATCGACAGGTTTCGGGCGTTCGCCCATCTTCAGGATGCGTTTTTCTGACTGTGTGACAACACAGACTTGCACAGAGCAAATTTAGTTCACACACTGACTGGTGTTTTTAACTGTATTCAAAAAAAACTAAACTCTACAACTAAACTCTAAAGTAAAACTAAACTGAAGTTTAGTTTTAAATACAGTTAAAAACACCAGTCAGTGTGTAAACTAAATTTGCTCTGTGCAAGTCTTATAATTTTCTTATAAGCTTTTCGCTCTCATGAGAGAGTTATAAGCAACTTTTAAATACTTATCCCTCTTCAAATCTTTATAACGTTCCCTAACATTTCTCTTGGTCTTACAATCTGCATTGAACCAAATTTCATCTTTGTAACGAATTTTGAAATTTAAATTCAATTTTTTACTTAATAATATACCCAGAAGAAATAGCACAAGACTCTAAACAAATTATAAAGATCAGAGACATTTTCCGTAGTACCTGCTTCATTTTGTGGTCAACGACCGGTTTCGGGCCTTCGCTCAACTTCAGGTCCGTTTTTCAGACAGTGTGGCAACACAGACTTGCACCGAGCAAATTCAGTTTACACACATACTTGACTCAGGTTCAAATCTGGATTCAGCTTGAGTGTGTAAACTGAATTTGCTCTGTGCAAATCTGTGTTGTCACACTGTCTGAAAAACGCATCCTGAAGATGGGCGAACGCCCGAAACTGGTCGATGAAAACAAAATGAAGCAAGGCTACCACGGAAAATGTCTCTGATGCTTTCCAGCTCTGTGGAACCAACCGCCACAACAACTGAAAGAAAAAAGTTCGGTTATTTGGTGGTCGTTGTTGAAAAAAGATATTATTGGCATATGGATAAATTTGTGAATCTCACGAAAACTATGGCTATCTAATTTAGATTGGTTTAGCCATAGATATTTTTAGTACTACTCTTATAATTGGGCTTAAAGGATCTTCATTTCTCACCCCATATTACTTCTCTTTTAAAATCTTGAACTAGTGAGAAAGTAACTGTTCTGACCATATGATTTTAGAGTTATTGTAAATGTTGTTCTTTCCTGAATAGATGGGCTTTGCTTTTAATAATAATAAATTTAAAAAAATGAAATGAATATTTCAATGATTCATCTTTTCCAATTCTTTTGGAAATTTGGATGCCCTTGAAGGAAGGAAGTGCAAGGTTGCTAGATGGCCACGGCATCACTTGACTTCATTAGAGATGGATACTGAATAAAAATAAAAAAATTAAAAAAGTTGAGCTATGTGTTCAACTCATAAAAGACATGAAACCCTCGCATGACCGAGCAAAGCAATTTAACCCGGTTTCACAGAGAGGCGCCAGGGTTTTATAGCCTGTATAACCCCTCCCCGGCAGCAAATCTCCTGGACAAATGTTTAACTTGCTATGTTATTGTCATATCTTGTCATAGCATGCCTTGATCTTTTGTTCAATTTCCAAATTGAAAACACTAGTTTATTCAATTAATTTTTTTTTTTCTTGGAGAAGCTCTATAAATATATTATCGTTCCTGTAAGATCCTGGTACTAAATTTTTAATGTAACATTTATTTGTTTATCTATATTGAAAGAATTTCAATTTCCCTCATTCTTGTCGGTAACATTAAAAAATAGATTCAAACATATTAAAATGATTTCCTCCAGGCTGTTCCATATTTTATTAGTATTCAACTCCAATATCATCAAGATAGATTCTATAGATACCAGATATGTGCCAAACTGGCAAATCAACAGTATAAAATTCCTGAGAATCGATTAGGCGACCGCTTTAGCATTGAATTAGTCTTATTTATTACACCCTAACTTATTCCTATTAATTTAATTGTCTGCATATTATCGTGATTAATGCCAATTGATTTGTGGTCTGCAAATTGATGTAAAAGAAAACCTATATTATGGATATGTGTTCAGATTTGTAAAATGATTTGGCAGAAAATGGAAGTCCTTTTTTATTCAATCCGAAGTTTCTACATTATAGTAATCGGGTTCCTCTTAAAGATTTTAACTCAGGAGACCGGCCGTGGATTCTATTGTATTATCTCACATCAATCTTATTTGCTATGTGCCAGGAATGTCTTGCATGTTTTACTTATTTCATAATACATTGCTAACATAGGTTACGAGAAGAATTGCCACTTATTTTCCCTTCTTTTCCACGTTATTTCTTTTTAATTTTATTTTACTTAATCATTATTGATAAAATAATAATGAGATTAAAGTATTAATTTTCAATATTTGGAATTTCAGCAGACGAGGGTGTTTAAGTGAAGTGTAATAATCTTAATAAATACACGGATCGCAAAGCCAGTATGTATTAGACTACAGGGTTCACTTCCCGGACGTGGCGTTGGATTTTATTTGATGTGTTAATATGAATTATATGTTAGTAAAGTAAAGAAAAGATAATCCGCACCGTCCACGACACCTAATCGGTAGGAGGCAACCCCGTCTGAAAAAATAGGCATTACTTTACTATTTTGTAATCTATATAAATGTACCTATTTAAAGAAGATATTCATTCAAATTTAATACCAAAAACTATGGTATGAAACACTCACACAACTTTCTCTTACTCCAGTTCTCAAATTTATAATTGACAAATTTTATAGTTTGCGTACCAAATTTAACGAAATTCGTCGAAAACTGAAAAAACTGTGTTCAGTAAAAGTGCACTTCAAGTTTACTAAATTTCTTAAAACTCGGAATTTTGGCCATCTATTTATTCTAATTAATTTTGTTTGATGATAGAATTGTATAATTAACTGTGATAGCGCTTAGAGGAAGCTGGACGCCCCTTAAACCCCGCCCCTAACCCCTCTCCTAAACGTGCCCTTAAATGAATTTTCCCAGAGAAATGTTTTAAATAAAAGTGGTACATCTTTGCATGTTTAGTTTATATACAAAGTTTCAAAAAAATCGTCGGAGCCATTTATGAGAAAATTGCGAAAAAGAGAATAAATCATTTAGTAAAGTGGTGAAGTATACGAACTTCCGGTTATCCGATTTTTTTCAAACTCGGAATTTCAACAACATATTTAGATGACAGAATTGTCTAGTAAACTGAAATAGCACTTTAGATGGAAACCTAACCCCACCCCTCCCACAAAACTGCCCTTAAATGCATTTTCCCGGAGAAATGTTTCAAATAAAAGTTGTAACTCTTTGTATGTGTGTGGTTGATGTTACAAGTTTAAAGAAAATCGTTTGGAGCGATTTTTGAGAAAATCGCAAAAACGTAAAAAAAACTCAACTAGTAAAGTGGTACTTCCGGTTGAGGAATTTTGACAAGATAACGTACTGTTAGATTCCATCGAGATACCTAAATGGAATATCAAGTTTTTCTGCGTTTTTCGTTTTTGAGCTGTGCTGTTCACATACATACATACACACACACACACGCGCGCGCGCTGGTAAAAACCACTTTTTTTTTTACTCAGGGGACCTCAAAACGGATATTTCCGGTATAAACTCGAAATCGAAAATTTGACACGATTACAATACTTCCTCTTACTAGGAGTAAGAGAAAGTAAAAAAAGAAAAAATATATTTTTTGTGTGTATACTTTCCCCTTTCAGGCGATATTTTTTTTTCTTTTTCCTATGACTTATAATTTTTCTATGAAAACTATCAGTTTTTCAGATGAATTTGAAATGGTATAGTTTGAAAATTATGTTTTTTCTTATGCTAATAATATAGGTTATAAAATTAGCCCCTTTGTAATGTAGACAGATTTAGCAACTTCTATCGCTTGCAAATTGGTGCTTATGTAGCCGAGTAGGTGTGACCAAGTGAAATTAAAATTTCCATACTAATTTCACGCTAAGTGTATATCTACTAATACTATACACAAACATATAGCTATAAATGTTTACAACATATCATTGTCAAAAAATTTTTAGTGATAATGTATTGGGTGAACTGAAATTGTTGTTGTTCAATCTACTTACATACATTGTTAAAAATACTTCTTTTTCTATCTTGAATATATACGAATTGATATGATTTGTCTATTGACAATTTTATTACTTTTGAATAGGACAATGTTCCTTTTTTTTTTTTATCATTGAAAGCAGTTCAATAATATGCTCTATATTCACAGATCAATCTATAGTTCAATTCTTTTACAATTACTATCAACATCCTTTTTTGACAGTGTTCCCTGTGTGTTTTGATTTTTTTTATTACAAAATTTGTCTTCAACTAAAAATAGATGCAATTTGCAATATAGGGATAAATCGATTTTATCAGATCTAATTTTTGTACTAATTTTCAAAATATAGAAATTTATTGCATGCATACATTAGTGATTTCCATAACAATGCTCGATATAGAGCTAAGTGAGGTTGATGATATTGTTTCCGTTAGATACTTTCTACCTGAGGAGCTTCCTCTTACTTCAACTTAGAAATTTAATATTTACTAATTAATCAACTTTTTGGTAGTTTGAACGTCATTGCTTTGCTCGCATAAAAATGTCTTATGGAAGATTTTAGACTTAATTTGTCTAGAAACTGGGCACTCACCCAGTTGGTAGGCAAGAGGTATGAATAGACTTAATTTGTTTTCTGATAACAATCGTTTCATGTTAATTTCTCAATATTTTATTCCTTAATATCTTTTAGTAGATGTGTCGTCAGCTCAAATATTTTTGATCACAAATTTTCTGTTAAACCCTTACTTTGATTATAATTTGATAATGAAATAAGCTTTACTTCTACCATAAAAGTTGAGCTATGTGTTGATCTCATGAAGGACATGAAACACTCGCATGACAAAGCAATTTTAATCCTCACTGATTTAGCCTGATTTGAAAGAGGCGCCAGGGTTTGTTTTATAGCATGTTCTAAAGCCTTCTTCTTTGAATTTAAGAGAATAATATAGCAGTTGGAGTTCTCACTGGCCATTGTAGATTAAATAAGCACATGCATCGCATGGACCTGGCAACGGATAGCCTGTGTAGGTTTTGTCAGGAGGAAGAGGAGACGGCACTGCACGTGGTATGTCAGTGCGAGGGGCTGGTCTGGCTAAGGTACCGCCTCTTTGGTAAAGAGAAGCTGGTGCCAACAAGCCTCAGCCAGGGCCCTCTCTCGGACCTATTAAGTCTTTTAAGGCAAGCAGGACTCGAGAGTGCTCTGATGGCAGGTGCTCTGATTGACCACCTGGGAGCCCCCCCCCCAATTCCACAGTCCGGCTAAGGACAGGATGGGGTGAGGGTCTCCAACTAGGAGGGTGCCACAATAGATCCTTGGGGTGTCGCGGTGGCTGGCGTAGGCTGAAGAGCCAATTCCCCCGTTAGAATCTAATCTAATCTAATCTGAGAGAATAATCATTGTAATGAATGTATGTTTTCTGGAGAAGTGATTCTTAGGTGTGTTCACTAAAGTTTTACTGATTTAACTCAAATTTATTTGCTAAGTTTCTCATTTGCTCTAGGTCTTATTAGATTAGTGAAATCAATGAACTCTGCCTCCAGGTTAAGTTGCTGATCAGTGAGTAGTATAGAGGGAAGCTTTGCTATTAAAAGCCGAAAATTTTTCATTTATAGAGAGTGACAGACACTGCTCTTGAATCTTGTAGATATTGATTGATAAAGTAGAAAACAGTAATTCGGATCCGAATTTTTTGTAGTAATTTAGGAGATTGAGATTGTGGTGATTTGTAAAGCGCCTTTTTTTCCGTTGAACGCTTTTTATTAGCGGATCACCTTAGGCGCTAAATTTCAGTACTTCGTCCCATTTAAATTATTATCCTTTAAGGGAGATAAAGTTATAACTGAGGATAAGGACTTTGTTTTGGAACTCTTTGTTTGTCATAGATTTAGGCACTCTCCACCAGGATGTTTTAGTAATTTAGCATTCCAATTCTGTACGTACTTGATTGATATCTTTCTGCACTAAAGTCCTACGATAAGCGGAAGTATTCCGGTGTTTATTTCTTGTTCAGACATGCCAATTGTGGAAAGTTTTATCGCTTTGCACTTATTCGTTTTTTCCCGCAGACTCAATTCTGATTATAGGTAGGGAACGTTGCAACTATGAAATCTAGCCTCCAAACCCTCATTCAATATTCTAAACATAGTAGCCTTAGTTAACAATAGAACTTTTTTCTCTCCGCCTCTTTGGCTTCCTATAAATTTTATGTGAAAGTATGCTTAGTTTGGTGCTGAATCTGGTAATTATACTTTTAATTTTTGGTAATCAAGCCCCATTTCTTGGGCATCAATTTTTACTATTTCTTGGGGCAATTACTTTTTTCTCGGACCATGTAGACTCTGACCCCCCCCCAAACTTCAGCCCTCCTTTGAACCCAGTTTTTTATCTAACAAATTAAATCATTTATATCTTCTTCTTTTTAATATATTTATTGTCTTCAGAGTCTGGTTTTTATATGTGGTTAATTTATTTGAATACAATTCAAGTCATCATATATTTTTTACTATATAATTTCCATAATAATTTGGTTAATTGTTTGATTGTTTCTGGAGTCTGTTTCTGATTTATTCCCGATTTTTTAATTATTGAGCGAAGCGCAATAGCCAAGTTTAAAAATGATGAAAATGAGTTAGGAATTGTCACCTTGAATAATATATTATTTATACTTGTTCGAGTAGCTTCTATTTATTTATTTTTTTATAGATGTAATTTTTGAAAGTTATTTCTCGCCTTCTTTATACAAAATGCAATCTTTATATCAATTATTTGTTGGAATTTGTAAGTAACAATTCCATTGCCTTTTCTTTCTAAAACTCAAAAATTTGTAGTTAGCAATCAAATATGTATTACTTTGGATACAAAACTTTTGCGTTAATAGATCTATTTTCTACATCAATAGATTAATAGGTATTTTGAGTAAGTATAATTAATTTTGATTAATCGTTATTTGATTACATTAGATTCTTTTAGGGGTTAATGCTCCCCATAAAAGATCTGTTATGCCCCCGGAGCTTTCTCAGTGCACTGCCGGCACAGCAGTGTTCTATAGTGGAATGGAATCGTTTATTGTAATTCCTAGGGTATGTAGTAGATGTCTTATGTAGTAGATGTCTTGAAGAGGACGGAAGTTAGTTTAGAGATTTTTGGAAGTTAGTGCTCGAATTATTAACACGGAATTTATAAAAATAGACTGTATTTGTACAATAATTTAAACGTGAGTAATGGTAACTATTAACAAGAAATACTTAGAAATAAATAGGAGATAAATAACTAATAATTTAGAATGATTAAAATAAATGAACTAAGATGCACAACTAAGGAAATAAGTATAATAAAAACTGTATAGGGACGCGGAACTGCTGCTCGTATAATGATCTTGAAGACGTAATGAAGTATAATCATCCCCTCTTCCAATGGGGTGAAGTTTATATCAGTATTAGCAACACTCACATCAAGACATCTGTGCTAGTGTGCGACCTTGGTTAGTTCGGTGACCAGTGATTTAGGTCAGTGGCCAGCCTTATGAGGTGCTTGCTTTGATGTAAAGTATTGACCCTTGGTTTTGTTTGTTTGACCGCGGTCTTGCCTTGAAGACAGCGGCCGGCTAGGCCACTAGTTATAAATTATTCTTTCTTTTGTTATGTGTTGTGAAGGTTTGACATTGCTATGACCTTGCCATGTCATTTCATCATGATGTTAATACACCGGACTGTGTGTGAGCTGTAGAGGTTCGTAGGAAGAGAAATTCTAAGGGCAGCATACTGGATTCGAACTCGGGTTCTCTGCGTTGCTAGTCCTGCGCGCTACCACTGAGCTAGTCCCTTCCCTATGTGTTATTAGTAAATCCCTCATGTCGAATTTCCTCTGGAAATTATGTAATTATATAAAAAAAGCGTTTTTATTTTAATTTTTTGTTAATTACATATTTTTGACTATATTAAGATTTTTCTCAACCAAATTAAGCAACATTTTCCAATTCATCCCAAGCCAAACATTTTGCTTAATTTTTCTATCCACTAGTTCTGGACCTTTCTCGTTTGCTCCATTCTATAGCCAATTAGGGGAGTCCTTCTTCTCCCACCCACCTTAGATGTCGATATCATTTTAGCTTTTTAACCGTAGTTCCAGATATATTCTTTTTTATCAGCATTTTTTCCCTTTATATCTTCATTGAGCACCAAATATTATTTTTTTATGTTGTCAAGGAATTTCTAATCCCATAAAAATGTAAAATATTAGATCAGATCTAAACGATTCATGCAACTTTCTCTTAGTTCAATTTCTTTAGTTCACATTAGACGACTTTTATTTAATATGTTAATTCTGGACCAAATGACTCAAAATCAATATTACTAGAAAAATGTTTCAAAGCTGAAACTAAAACTTCTACACAACCCAGTAAGTAGTCATATGAAGAACAGAGACTATATTTTTTTCTATTTTTTTTCAGGCGAATTTAACATCCAACTACCAAATTAGGTGTTGTTGACGGGGGCGGAAGCACCTAGTTTACTATTTTTAACTAATATAAAATTTAGCAGTTATCCGCGGGACTCAAACTGGGGACTTCCCACTTACAAGTCTATGCTCATAACCACGACACCAACACCCGCCCCTTAGAACACTCTAGCGCAGAGACAATATTGTCACCAATAAAGGTCTCCTGAGGTGATTATTTAGTTGAAGAAGAGAGACTATTTGCATAGATTTAAAATGATAAAAGCCGTCCCATTATGTCTATGCGACCATCAAACATCTCAAATTTGATGCCATATCTTCTTTTAGTGTCCTAGATTTCAACCCCAAAGAGCAAAATTTAGTGCTATTTTCTGTGACATTGTGGCCAGTTACAGATTTTAGTTCGTTAATACAAAAACCATGTTGTTGTGCGAACATTTTATAAATTTTTTAAAAAAAATATTGATTTTCAACTTTTATAATTAATTTGAATTTTCACAACATGGCAGTTTATATTCCAACAGTTTGGCTTAAATTTTATTTAGTTTTAATATTGTGTCATTGTTTTAATTTCATCCTAACAATGTAAATAAAGAACTAAATTGTTTTTCAATATATTCAAATAAGTATTAGATATACATGTAATATAATTTATGAAGCTTGTATTAATAAATATTCCCTGGCGTTAGGGATACTCTTCTCTAGGGGGGAAAAATACATACCAACGTAACATAAAAATACATACAAGGAAATACATAAATACGTTGAGACTATTTTCTAAAAACAACTTTACCGTGCTCAAAACTAATACTTCCGGTATAAATTCTAAATATTTAAAAAAAAAGAAAAACCACTTCTTAACTGGTCTGGTCTTTTTGGTCATTTCATTTGTTTGTTTTTTTTATTTTTATTTTTTAAACATTTTGGATAGAAAATTAATTTGTTAATCCATCATCGATTATTAGATTGTTTAATGAATAAATGATGTGGTGGTTTCTTAGCTCTTTTGTTCGACAGGTAATTGTCCATTTTGAAAATGGTGAACCGGAAAGTCCAGAGTGATATCTTGATGTACTTCATGTTATCACGTTCATCTTATAATATCTCTGATGAAACTATTCTCAAATATGCTTAAAAATCCCTCGTTTTGATGCAAAGTACCTAGCAGCTTATTATTACGCAACTCAAAACTTTCTAGATTAACAATTGGATCAGAAGTGTTTCGCTACTTAGCGAAGAGTTACACCGAGAGTTAGCGAAGAAGTAATAAACTTGTAGATATGCTGATAAAATGAAATAGAAACATATAATAAGTGCAAGGATTTTACACTGCAAGGACTGTTGAATGATATTAGAGAATAAGTTAGCGAGAGAATAATTATGAGAGAAATAAACTGGCTGAGAATAGAAAGTAGAATGATGTTGATTGACTGGTGTCGATAACTGTTGTAAAACCGTCACTAAATTTCCCTCTGTAAGGCTAGCTCACCTGTATAAATATATAGAATTCTCTCTCCCTAGTTTGGCCTAGGCAGGGGGGAGTAACTAATGATTCGGATCCTTGGTTCTTCGGATCCTCAAGAATCTTAATGAGTCGGATCCCATTATGACCTCATCTTGACATTCCTAAATTATCTCTCTAATTCTCTTCTTCTCACATCTACCACATTAGATAACATTATAAGATTGGAAATTGTTTGTTGTTTATTTTATTAATAGTGATTAAATGCAATTTCAAATTTATGTAAAAAAAAAAAAAAAAAATGGCAAACAAAAATTTTTTAATTTTTCATTAAAATTGACAAGAAAATAATGAATAGAAGTTTTTTTTAATTATCAGTTCCCTGATTTTGTTTTGTATTAACTGGTTGTAATATTATTTCTAGCGTGTATAGTGAGTATTATACTGTATAATGCAATGAATGTTATATAGGCGTGAATAAGAGAGGCAATGAAATTAAGTGTGTGTTGTGTGTGTCTGTGTATGTGTCGTGCACCTGGCGTGCATACTACTTGCCCCCTTTTCTGATATAGATGAAGTCATTACATGATATTAGAAACTTACTGCAATTACCAAAGGGTCTGTTGTTGTTGCAACAACTAAATGAAATACTACATATAGAAGAATATGTCTTACTTATTCCTTCCTTACTTTATACACCTTCATTTTGTTTTTTCTCTCTTCTTTTTTTTTTCAACAGAGATCATTGCATCTCTGTTATTATGCAGCTGCTATGGATTTTTATTTTTATTTATTTTAATGTATACAAGGAAACCTTCATTTTTAAAAGAAGTTTCTTTTCATACTAAATGCAGAGTTTCCATGAAAATCACTCCTATTTTCTTATTCGAAACAATTATATTTAAATCCTTCGAATTAAAGAGGATTTATCAACAGATATATCAATAGCTTTATGCGTTCGAATATATATGTATATGCATGCATATTAGGTGAAGTCATAGATTGTCTTCAAATTTGGCCAATATGCGAAGGTTTCTTTCAAAATCAGTTTCTATGTTACGCTCAAAGACCGAAAATGCTATTAAGCGAGAAAACAGCTCACAGCACATTGTGGCAATCACAGAAAGACCACATGGCGAAGTTCGTGTCGTGGCTATCATGCTATACGGCCAGAACGCATTGTGGCAATGAAGAAAAGCCATGACGCCTATGGAACCATATTAGAATACGACGCGCAGTGATTTGCGATATGGATCCTACTAGTCTCGAAACTTTTTGGTAGATAACCTCTTTTTCTCCTGTAATAAGTACTAGACAGGCAATGTCCTTAGTGCTCTTCAACCAACTTTTCAGTGTCACCAGTTTTTAAGACATCATATTGTTTAAGACGACGATACTGCTTTGAAGATAGGGGACTGGTTGTTTTTTTTAAGAAGCTGAGACTGTTTTGTTTCATTAAGTAATATTTCACACTTTTTCTGTACTCATGATAAAACTGCGATCAGTGCTTCTTTCCTCAACTTCACGTAATTTATCATAAAACACTTCTTTTTTTTATTGGTCACGGTTAGCGCTGATATACGTTCGTCCTCAGAAACCGACAAGAAATTAATAACAACTCTCTACGGATGGTTTAATCCGTCGTTGTATTCAAGCCGACAAGTTACAA
>JAAEAF010006303.1:0-37856 GCA_011037195.1 Triatoma infestans | reverse complement strand
CCCCACAGGGCATGCGCGCTGAAAATCTCTACTACATACACCAGGTTCCGCGTTTGAGAGACGAGGGCCATCAGTGTAAAGCCGCAGCTATTTTGACATGGCCTCCAGGTTTACCAGAGTGATAGCTCTAAGTTCATAGGGGAGAGAACTTCCCTTACTGACTGGCTGACTCAGATCCTACCGACATTCCACCGAAAAGAAAGGTGGTTCAAGTGGCGGGAATATCTGGCGGTCCTCAAGGGGAAGTCCCCATGAAGCTTTAATGTTTTCCACCACCACAATGAAGTATTTAATACTTTAGTACATATTGTATACCACATATTGTACATTTAATTTATCTCAATAAGTATCATGAATGATATTCAGTAGATATCTTAATCCTGAACTCTTTTGGAATAACAATAGATATTATTTTTAAAACTGGAAAATTCTTACAGTTCAAAAGTCGAAATTTTATGAAATATTTAGTTTCCTGTTAACACCCAACAGATGTTGGAAGAACGGTAACTATTGTATTGATTGGAGAGCAGCTTAAACGCATTAACGCTCCCAAAAAGACTGACCATCATTTTTCCCGAAAAAGAAATGGGCATCACTGATTGGTGAAACTCAATTTCGATAAAAACTCAATTTCGAAAATCTGATACGATCGCAATACTTCCTTTCTTGCTAGGAAGTAAGAGGAAGTATGGATATGGAATCATTTACCTCTTACCGTTGTTTACTACAAAAAATCTGTCATTATTCAATAATACTAGTTAGGTTTGAAACTTTTATCCAAGAAATCAAATCTTAAATAGTATTACGTATTAAATTTGTATACCATTATAAAACTATAGAATGTGATTTTTCATGGTTACTGTTTACGTAATAGAGCAGGTCAAGTAAGAGGCCGCCATATCGACTGCATGTTATGAGGCGGCTAAGTAACAGAAACAGATATTTTGTAATATTGTTTGTTACTTATGATGTAATAAGAATTTCATTTAGTTAATTTCATATATATAAATATATATATATATTTATATTCAACTATTTCTGATTTCAATTACGCTTGCAATGATTATGACTCGCTGAATATATTATTACCCTTAATTATTTCTTCATGAAAATTATTAGGTATAATTCATAATAAACCATTGCAAATTGAAATAATGGAGATAAAATGAAATAAATCCTTAAATCTTTGTCGCAAACACCCATGAGGGATAATCAACTTGTCAACCTTTCTAGAAGTTCAGAGGATAGTAACGCCGGCAAATTTAGGTTTTCCGCGGAAATATTTTATTGAGTGCTATGAGAGAACAAAATATCTCAAAATAAATAAATAAATAAATAAAATTGCAGGAAGCTTAAACGTGAAACTCCATTTTGGTAGGCATCATAGCTATCCTACACGCGAAAGTGCCCTCAATAGGAAATGCAATTTTAGTGAAAGTTTTTTATTTATTTAGTTTTAGGTTAGGGTTTGAAATCGATTCTAGGTCTGCCTTCGGATATAATGACTCCTAGATACGACCTCCAAAAACCGTGCAAAGTCTCTGATATTAGACAGAAGGGCATGGAAGGACGGGCCGCCAATTTCAGGCGGATCTATGTGGTACACGAACGGGTCTAAGATGGAAGAAGGGGTGGGAGCCGGCATGTACAGGGCTCATCCCAGATGTAATATCTCGATGAGCCTGGGAAGGCTAGCTACGGTCTTTCAGGTGGTGCTAGAACGCACTTCTTACCTGCGCCGCCGAAATAAGAAGACGCGGATTGCATAACTCCAGAACCGTCTTTTATTGGGATAGCCAGGCTGTCCTGCGGGCGATTGACTCGTGGGAGATCAGCTCAAGGCTGGTGTGGGATTGCCTAGGTGCACTTAGGGATATTAGTAGCCATAAAAAGGTCTTCCTGGTTTGGGTACCTGGGCATTTGGGTCACGAGGTAATGAGGCGGCAGATCGTTTTTTGCCCGGGAGGGTTCCATCGGAGCACTTATAGGGCCGGAACCGTTCTGTGGTGTCTCAAAAAGCCTCAGGAGTGCATACATCGGTCAGCAATCCCTTAATCCATTTGATTTCAAGCATATTCAATCAAAATTTGCACTGGATGAATATGTTCCTCGAGCTTATTAACTTAATCTATGAGATTCATAGGCACTAGGATTCCTATGATGTTTACTATGAGTGTTTCACCTTTAAAAGATAATTCAGACCACAGTCCTTGGAAAAATCCATTTAGAAAAAACACTTCCTATTGTAAGAATTATGTCCAAAATCCGCTTAACAATGTAAAAACTTACAGTGATGACTTAAAAAAATGATTTTATTTTGATATTTTGTATAAACAAACCAAATTTTAAAACTGGGTAAATCTGGGTAAAGCCTGATATTTTTCAGCCTTTGGCTCGTCTTAGATAAAATACTTGTCTGAACAAAATTAGTTACTTTCAAATTAGAGAAATAATTCCACTTTTTAATAGATTTCAGAAGGAGAGAAATTAGTGAGGAAGGGTTTTTAAGAAATATGCTAGAATGAATGTTGAACACTAATAAAATAGAGACACAAAACTGCCAGAAATTAATGTAAAGTGAAGAGTAATAGTTGGTTGCTGACGCATTGTAACTGCTGTATAAACTGTTCTAAAAGGCTGTCTTGTAGGGCTGGCGCAGCTGTATATATACAGAGTATCCCACTCTAGTCTGGTGTAAGTGGCGAGAGAGATTCTCAATTTTGTGTGTGTGTCTCTCACTCTGCTTTAGATCTCTTTCTTCGGATTCTATTACAAAATTTAAGTTTTCAGATATTTTGTTCTGTCTTATGAAAGTGATGAGTTTATAAAAAAAAAAAAAACTTATTGTCACTTTAATTCGGCAGAAGTTTTTTTTTTTTTTAATTCTTCCTTATTGAATAATTTTCATTGGTTTCAATCTATATATAGTGATAAGATTTATATTGGAATAAAAAATGAAAATGCAACTTTTAATGAGAGCACTTGGTAACAGACAGATTGTATAAAAGAAGAATCATGTAAACTGAATGTTCTAAAGCGCAATCAGTATATTAATATTAAGGATATTGTCGGTGTTTAGTTTTTTTTTTTTAAATTCTGAAAATTTAGAAAGGGGAAAAAAATTCCAAGAGCGACATTGTTAATAGAAAGCTGTAAATTTTCGTAATACAGTAGTATAATCTTTTTTTTTAAAAAAAATACGATTCTAGTTTGTTGTCCAGAATAATTATACAAATTAATAATTTAATTATTCTTTTCGTCATAAAAAAAAAAGAAAACTAATAAAATTCGAAATGAATTGAATAGTAAGAATGAGAAAATTACATGGAAAACAACTTGTTGATTAGTTCCCTAGAATAATAATTGTGAATAACAGTCAATCCGTGTTTTCAACCTGGGCTTATACGTATATATGTATATACTTAAGAGGTATATCTATATATATAATATATATGTACACATCTTCTCCTCTAGTCAATTTCCTGACCAGCTGACGACCCATCTGGTCCCAAGAGAAACGTCCTTGGACCATACTAATCCCAACAACTCTCTACTATTCAAACTAAAAATCCCGTCCATGTATATTTACTTTCTTACATAAAATGTATTTTTTCATTTTGTATTTTGCAATATTTTGAATTTTTTTTTTTTTTTAATCTTTTTCTAGCTCTTTAACCTAAGTTAACCTAATTAGATTTAATGTCTCAATTTGGGATTTTGGTAAGAATCTTTGATAATTAAATTGGCTTAATTGCGTATTAAAATAAATAGAGAGTTGTGTTTTTGTTTTTTTTATAATTAATTAAATTTCAGGTCTTGGTGGCAATAATTATTTCATTAGTTAAAATAATTTAATTAATTATTTAAAAAAAGTTATATATATAGTTATAGACAAACATATTGGGCTTCTTAGGTCCAATTTTTTTACATTACTTTAATATAAATGAACAATACAAATCAATATTCTTATAAACTATATTAAATTATTGTAAATTAAACTTATAATTATTTTATTATTCTGTTGAAATTAAATTTTCTTGGGGCATATAAATAAATACATATAATTAATTACGTTGAATCTTTTGTGCCTTAAAGTGATTTTTCAGGATTTCTTTTCAGATTAGGATTTTTTTTGGATTATTTCATGTTATACATTAAAAGTTATCTGGATTTTTTTTACAAAGAAAATAATAATAATATTATAGAAATTAATAAACAAAGGAAAAAATACTTGTGTTAAATCCTCACGCCACTTCCGTAGGTTTTTTTGTTAGAAATCCAAATTTAATTTGCAAATTTGTTTTGGTGCTTCCAGAAGCAAGATACAGGCACCAACTTCATTTTTTCAAAATGGGGAGGTGTGGTTTTTTTTATTTAAGAAATAGATTCTTCCTATTTTTTTTGTAAGAAAAATTTACTTGAACGGTTATTTTCTGTGAGCGATATTTTACAAGTTATGAATGAAAACATGATTCTTATAAGAAATTTCAAAATGATATTATAACGGTTTTTTTTACTTTCTCTTACTCCTAGTAAGAGTAAGTATTTGTAATCGTGTCAAATTTCGATATCGAGTTTTCTCCGGAAATATCCGTTTTGAGGTCCCCTGAGTCCAAAAAAAGTAGTTTTTAGCAAATGGTCTGTGTGTGTGTGTGTGTGTGTATATGCGTATATATGTGAACAGCATAACTCAAAAATGAAAAACCGTAGAAAGTTGAAACTTGATATTCCGTTTTAGGTATCACATGGGATCTGACAGTATTTTATCTGTCAAAATTCCTCAACCGGAAGTACCACTTTACTAGTTGTTTTTTTTTTACTTTTTTGCGTTTTTCACAAAAATGGCTCCAACGATTTTCTTTAAACTTGATACATCAACTACATATACAAGTAGCTACAACTTTTATTTGAAACATTTCCCTGGGAAAATTCATTTAAGGGCACTTTTTTGGGAGGGGTGGGATTAGGTTAACCTCTAAAGTGCTATTTCAGTTTATTACACAATTCGGTCATATTATTTAAAATTATGTTAATTAGAATTAAATATGTTGTTGAAATTCCGAGTTTGAGGAAAATCGAATAACCGGAAGTGCTTTTGTTTTACTTTACTAAATGATTTTTTTTAATTTTTTCGCCATTTTCTCAAAAATGGCACCGACGATTTTCTTGAAACTTTACAAATAAACTAAACATTGAAAGATCTACAACTTTTATATAAAACATTTCTCTGGGAAAATTCATTTAAGGGGCACACTTTTAGGAGGGGGTAGGATTATAGGCCCTCCTAAAGTGTATCATACTTGATAATACAACTCATACATCCAAATGAAATTACTAAGAGAAATAAATGTTGGCCAAAATTCCGAGTTTGAAGGAAATCAGTAAACCGGACAATGCGCTTTACTCATAGTTTTTTTTTCAGTTTTCGACGAATTTCATTAAATTTGGTACACAAACTATAAAATTTGTCAATTATAATTTTGAGAACTGGAGTAAGAGAAAGTTGTGTGAGTGTTTCACACCGGATTTTTTTTTTTTTTTTTTTGTAAATTTCATTGATTTGTCTGAATTTCCTTTCATAAAAATAATAATTAAAAATTAATTTAAGTGAACTTTTTTTTCAGTAGCAATTCTGTAATAATAACACTACTTCTTCAGTTTGAATGTTTTTTTTTTTGTTTTTTTTTATAAATAAATTAATCGAAGTCTGAACAACATTTGAACCACTTTTATTTCGGGAATCGGGACTAGTAGGGGCAAGATCTAAATGTTTGACTGTTTGTTCTTTCTTTAACGCTAAAAACTCTTAAGATTTTTAAGTAGCATGTAGTATATAGATTATTTAGAAACTTAAGTACATAAGATTAGATTGCTCTCAATGCAAAAAAAAAAGGTTGAACGTAATATGAACGTAATTTAAAAGTTGAATATGTGGATGGGTCAGCAATGCTGGATAATATCGGGTATTTATCCGTCGTAGCATGCATATTCATTTTGTTTCTTTGATTGGTTTCGGGTATTCATCAATCGTCAGTCTAAATTCACCAAGTTCGTGTAGAGAAAGAGTTCACTTCAACGTAATGTTTCTGTTACACTCATACTTGTTGGTTGTACATATTTTGGGGGAGGTTATAAGGTTATGTTCAACGTATATACAACCAATAAGTGTGAGGCGTAACAGAACATTACGTTGAAATGAACACTCTACAACGAACTTGGTGATGAATTTGCTCTGATGATAGGTGAAAATTTAAAACCGATCAGGAACAAAATGAATATACATGCTATGACGGATAAAATACCGATAATGTAATTCAAAAGTGTTTCTAGATTCAGTATTTAATTTCCAACAACTTATATAGATAAGGTGTATATTTTTTAAAATTATAAGTGTCAGATTTACTAGTTATCTCTCTAGAAAAACAGGGAAAACTTTATGAAGGAGAAAATTCAGAATTAGATGTTTACTCAAAGCAGATAGGGTGATCACAGCGATGAGAAAGAATAGCGTTGGTTTTTCTCTCTCTAAAGTGTTATCTTAGTTGATTATACATTTCCACCATCTAAAACAAAATTAATTAGAAATAAATAGTTTGCCGAAGTTGCGAGTTCAAGAAAATTGGTAAACAGGAAATTGAGAATTTTTTTTTTTACAGTTTTCGCGATTTTCTCCATAAAAACATGGACGTATTTCATTAAATTTGGTATACTAACTATAAAATTTGCCAGTTTATAATTAGTTAACTGCAGTGAGAGAAAGTTGTTTTACATTAGGTATATATATATGTACGAGGTGTGTAAATTAAGTAATGAGACTGATTTTCTAGTGTCCGATCTGGCAACACTGGAGCGCGGCGCATGCGTGGTAGGGCAAGTAAACATCTGATACACGTCCAGTGCAAATTTGAAAATGCCAGAGTTGTTGCACTGTCCGTAGTGACTTTTTTTGTGAGCAAGGTTTTTTCAGTGCGTTTTAAAAATGAGTGACATCAGTTACGAGCAACGTTGTGCTATCAGGTTTTGCTTCAGACTTGGGCACAGTGCAACGGAAACGTTTGAAAAACTGTGCCAGGCCTAAGGAGACAATGTTTTGTCGAGAGCACAGGTTTTTTTTAGGTGGTTTAAGTCGTTTGCAGAAGGAAGGGAATCAATTGAAGACGAGACCTCGCAGCGGAAGGCCTTCATCTTCAAGAACCGACGAAAATGTTGGCAGAATCCGCGATCTCGTGCGTTCAGATCGTCGTTTGACAGTCCGAATGATCGGCGAAGAGTTGAATTTGACTCACACAACCGTTCATCAAATTTTGACTAATGAATTGGGGATGAGAAAAATTTGTGCAAAAATGGTTCCGAAAAATCTTTCACAAGAGCAAAAAGACATCAGAAAGGAAAGGAGCCTTGACTTTTTGGGAGCAATTGAAAACGATCCCAATTTTTTGGAACGTGTTATTACAGGAGACGAGTCTTGGGTGTTTGAGTATGACCCAGAAACTAAGCGTCAGAGCATGCAGTGGCACACTTCAACCTCTCCAAGGCCAAAAAAAGCAAGAATGAGCAAGTCAAAAATCAAATGCATGCTGATTTGCTTTTTTGATAGCCAAGGAATCGTTCACAAAGAATTTGTGCCTCAATGCCAAATGGTAAACCAACATTTTTACCGAGAAGTTCTTGAGAGACTTCGAAAAAGAGTCATGCGTGTGAGACCAAACATCAAAAACAAGTGGGTGTTGCATCACGACAATGCTCCGTGTCACACCGCGATTTCTATTAATGAGTATTTGGTCAGTAATAACATTCCTGTGGCTCCTCAGCCTCCTTATTCACCCGACTTGAGTCCATGTGACTTTTTTTTGTTCCCCAAATTGAAAAATCACCTCAAGGGACTCATTTTGGAACATTGGAGAATATTCAAACAGCCGTAACCGACCAACTGAAGTCTATTCCAGTATCCGAGTTCCAGCACTGCTGTGACGAATGGAAGAATCGTCTTCAGCGTTGTGTGGCTTCCCAAGGTAGTTACTTTGAAGGGGACAATGTTGAATTGTAATTTTATTTGAATAAAAAAAAGATAAAAAAATCAGTCTCATTACTTAATTTACACATCTCGTATATATATTTAATTTAAGGCACATCAACATCTGAGATCATTAGCGTTCGGAGCCTTTTCAGTGTGGACTGCTGGCTTCCGAGTACTGTTCTTTCATTACAGACAATATTGCTCATCACTGTGAGCAGTTGAGGCTCCTAGGGCGAGAAAATCCAATGACAGTACTACTGCTGGACTCATACTCCGGGACCACTGCGATCCAAGTACATTACGCTAATCCTGCCTCCTTCCTGGAATGTTAGTTACATTTTTTTGCGGTTTTCTTGAAAATGGGTACAGCGATATTCTTTAAATTTAACATATTATCTACACACATAAATGCCTATCATTTTTATTTGTAGTATTTTTCTTGGAAAATTGATTTTCCAAGGGAGCTGCAAGTTGAGCTTTCCTCTGTTTACGTGCCACTAAAATAAATTTTATAGATCTCTACCATTTATGTAATATTTATATAGATATCTGAGATTGTTGGAATTTTTTTTTTTGGTAAACATCCATTATTTACTTAAAACTTGCGATTTTTAACTGCATAAATATAAATCTATCATCACTTTTGTCTGTAACTTATCCCAGAAAAATATTTGATTTTATGTGACTTCTGAGGAAGCTAAGGAGGCTTTGATGTATTTCTAAAGTAAAAATATCATTATTTCTCGGCTTGTTACTGGCTCTGTCAGGCGATTTGCAATGTATCTACCTAAAATCTTAGGTATCTTTACCTAAAATCAACATATCATTTTTCGGCTTTTCACCCACCTGTGTATTAAAAATTGCATATTTAAAAAAATTTGTCACCTGAAATTGTGATAATTGCTATTTTTATTAGGTTGCACTGAGAAAATGATCTAAGATTGAAGTACTCTAAACACTGTGCATATTGATCAAGCCAGGTATAGCCCGGCAACTTAGTTGTGACATCTAAATGAAATCTGTTAAACTCCGCCCACTGTCAAAACCTTTCTAGTAACGTTGAATATGCGAATGGGGCCACAATGCTAGATAAGATCTAGTATTTTATTCGCCGTATCATGCATATTTATAGTTTTCCTGACCAGTTTCGGATTTTCATCCATCGTCAGAGCAAATTCCACCAAGTTCGTGTAGAGATTCACTTCAACGTAATGTTTTTGTTACACTCGCACTTGTTGGTTGTATATATGTGGAGAGTTTATAAGGTTATGTTACTATGTGTGTCTGTGTGTGTCAGTTTACTCCTGAAATAATTTATCTGCCGCCCAATAAAAATGACTTGATAAAAAAACACTGAGCATACCTAACAACACTATTAAAAATTTAGTTATAAAGTATCCTTCAAAAGATGCCATTAATTATACACTATTTTCTAATGTGTAATCATAATTTATAATAATTTCACTTTGTCATGAAACACAACACACACATAGTAACATAACCTTATAATCTCCCCACATATATACAGCCAGCAAGTGTGATTGTAACAAAAACGGTACGTTGAAATGAACTCTCTACACGAACTCTCTAAGTTTGACGATGGATGAAAATCCGAAACTGGTGGAAAACTATAAATATGCATCATACTACGGATAAAATACCAGACTTTCTAGTAATATTGGCATTATTTAATTCTGCCCTAAAGTTTCACAACTCTAAGTTACCGAGCTATGTTGCTGCAAGGTATGGTATGGTACTATTAAACTGACAAAGAGTATGATAGCATGAAAGTGAGCATGAACAGACTGAACTGGCAGAGTGAAGCTGTATAAAGACTTCTTGATGTAGACTTGATTTTGATATGGTTTTAATGAGAGCAAGTTGAGAGTATCGTGCCTTTCTATATGCTTTCGCAGTTTTCCTACTATTCCTTAACTTCTCCTTCTAGTATCATAGTATGTATGGTTAGGTAGGCGGATCACTCATTTGTGATAGGGAAGCATGTCATGCCTCACGTGACGTACGGATTGACACAGATTGTGTTGCAGGCAACGTACGCCTCAATATTTCACGACAATGCGTCATGGTGATCCATTACATTTGCGGTGAGGGAGGCATGTTAGGGTTTCACACCATTTTTTTACTTTCTCTTATAACTTTCTCTTACTCCTAGTAAGAGGAAGTATTGTAATCGTGTAAATTTTCGATATCGAGTTTTCACTAGAAATATCCGTTTTGAGGTCCCCTGAGTCCAAAAAAGGGTTTTTGGCACAAATAGTCTGGGTTGGGTGTGTGTGTGAACAGCATCAAAAAACGAAGAACCGCCAGAAAGTTGAAACGGATATTTTTGGGAACACCATGGGATCTCACTATATCTTATCTGTCAAAATCCTCAACCGGGAAAGTACACTTTACTAGGTTGTTTTTTTACTTTTTTGCGATTTTCTCAAAAATGGCTCCGACAATTTCGTCAAGCTTTATATATCAACTACACATACAAAGAGCTACAACTTTTATTTGAAACATTTCACTGAGAAAATTCATTTTAGGGCAGTTATGGGGGAGGGGCGGGGTTAGGTTTCCATCTAAAGTGCTATTTCAGTTTATTAGACAGTTCTGTCATCTAAATAACATTAATTAGAATTGGATATTTTGTTGAAATTCCGAGTTTGAAAAAAATCGGATAACCGGAACTGCGTTTACTTTATCACTTTACTAAATGATTTTTTTTTCACTTTTTCGCAATTTTCTCAAAAATGGCTCCGCCAATTTTCTTGAAACTTTCCATATAAAGTACACATACAAAGATCCTACAAATTCTATTTAAAACATTTCTCTGGGAAAATGTATTTAAGGGCACACTTTTAGGGGAGGGATGTGGTTATGTTTTTTCAAAAGTGCTCTCATAGTTGATGATATCTACAATTCTATCATCCAAAGAAAATTAATTAGAAATAAATAGATGGCCAAAATTCCGAATATTAAGAAATTAGTAAACCGGAAGTCCGCATTTACTGAACAGGTTTTTCAAGTTTTCGACGAATTTCATTTAATTTGATACACAAACTATAAAATTTGTCAATTATAATTTTTGAGAACTGGAGTAAGAGAAAGTTGTGTGAGTGTTTCACACCAGATTTTTTTTTTTTTTTTTAAACCTCTGCTGGCATAATATTAGAATTCAATTAATTAACTAAATCTACATTTCTATAATATATAAAATAAAAAACTGCAAAATAATCTCTAATTCATTTAAGAAATAAATTAACACAAAAATTATGTACTAATTAATAAAAAAAGAAAAATTTATCAAGCTAGAATCTAAACTTTTAATATAATAATATTATTTTTTATGTACGCATTAACAAGTGTCCATATTATTTTATTACCCCATTGCAATCGCAAAATTTAATTAAACATACAGTATCAGTTTCGTATGAATTTATGATGCATCTGATTTCGTATATTAAGGAAAATGTTTCTTAGTTGCAAGTTATATTTTTTTTTTTTAACTATAGTTAGTTTTTTTTTTCTTTGAATTAAAATTAAAGGGCCAAAACAGTGTTAGGGGGGGTGGGGAGGCTTATATATGCAAATAAGCTAAAGAAATTCCCAAATTCTAGTTTTTAATTTTATTTTTATTTAAAAAACAAGAGATATTCTACAATACAACTAATAACACGCGTCTACTGTTCTTTGGCATTTTGTCCAACTTAATAACTTTACACAAAATGATTCTTTTAAATTTGTAATTTATTTAAATTAATTCAAAGCTGATTTTCTGGTATGTTATTGGTAAAACAAGCACAAAAAAAAAAAAAAATAATAAAAAAATAATTCAATTATTCGCCAATTATTAGCTATTCACACAGACCTGTTTTGTTTTGATTTTTGTCTACTATTCTTTCTTTTGCTTATTAAAGCAGAGATTTTTTTTGCTTAAGAAGTATTTTCCTTTAAAGATCAACAATGTTGGCTTTATTTATTTATTTATTTATTTATTTTTATTGATGTTAACATTGAAATATTATGGTCGAATATTTTATAAGTTATATTATTAGCCTTTCTAATGTGATCACATCTGTGGATAATTTGAAAGCAATTGGAACCGTTGGGGGTTCTTCCCTCCCCAGTTGTTGGCAAATATCAGAGATTTCTTTTTCCACTGATAGTGTCTGCTACATTTTGTTATCATTGATTGAGACCGGTTTCGAGCGTTTCGTCTTTCGTCGGGATATATTGATTAACAATGTATGGTATTTTATTTATTTATTTTATTTTTATATCAACAAACGGCATAAGCCTTATGGTTGAAGTCATTACAAGTGATACATAGATATAATAATAGTAAAGTAACACAAGCACATTTAACAGTAAAACTTCAAGTAATGAAAAAATGTTTCTTGAAAAGTCCAGACGCCATTTGGAAACCCACATCACTTAGGAATATACTCATTCCATGACCTGCATATTCTACAAATGATGTCAGCGTTGAACAGTGCATTAGTCTTAACGGCAGGGACCACGAAATGCAAAGTACTGCGCAAGCAGCGAGGTGGTACATGAAAAGGAATGGCAGCAAGTAGCTCCATGCAATCAATTCCACCATTCAAGAGCTTCTTTAAGAATAAAAGACTAGGCTTAAGGCACAGGGCAAAATCAATTTATATCAATTTAAAAGTTTGATTTTAAAAGGGATTCTGAGGAAGAAATCTATGCCATTATTTTCACAATTTTTGTTCATGTTTGATGTAAGAGTTGTCTACTGTATACCATTTCTTTTTTAGCTAACTGTACTTAATTTAACTAAGTATAAAAGCAGATAGACTAAGCCCTGCCAAAACAAAAGGGGAGATTATTCAAGTTTTAAATGACAAAAACTGATAATTTTAGTATATAAATATACTGAACTTATATAAATGGAATATAAATAGGATCTACGTATAAAGAAAACTTAGATCTGGTTAGGAGTGATAGTATATAAGTGTAAATGATGTTTAGATTAGATTTTTTGGGGGGGATCGGCTCTTTAGCCTGCGCCACCGCGACCCCCGTGGGTCTATTGTGGCACCCCCTAAGTTGGAGACCCTACCCCCGTCCTGCCCTTTATCGAACTGTGGAGTTTTGGGAGGCTCCCCAGGTGGTCAATTAGAGCACTACAATCAGAGCACCCTCTCGAGTCCTGTCTGCCTTAATAGACCCGAGAGGGGCCCCTGGCTGAGGCTTGCAGGCATCTGCTTTCTTCTCCAAAGAGGCGGTACCTCTGCCTTACTAGCCCCTCGCACTGACATAGCACGTGCAGTGCTGTTTCCTCTTCTTCCTGACAAAACCTACACAGGCTATCCGTTGCCAGGCCCATGCGATGCATGTTCTTATTAAGTCTACAATGGCCAATGAGAACGCCAACTGCCATCCTTATGGCTACCCGGCCTAGTTGGAGTAATTGTGCAGTTAGCCTGGGCGAGTAGCTGTGAATAAACGTTTTCGCCTGCCTCTGGCCTAGGGTTTTAGCCCACCATTCCCTTGATCGCTCGTGCATCCATGTCCTGATGGATGCACTCCTGAGGCATCTTGAGACACCATAGAACGGTTTCGGTCCTATAAGTGTTCCAATGGAACCCTCCCGAGCCAAACGATCTACCGCCTCATGACGTCGGTGACCGCAATGCCCCCAGTTACCCAAACCAAGAAGACCTTATTATGGTTACTAATATCCCTAAGTGCACCTAGGCAATCCCACACCAGCCTCGAGCTGATCTCCCACGAGTCAATTGACCGCAGGGCAGCCTGGCTAACCGAATAAATGACGATTCTGGAGTTATGTACTTCTTCTTCGGCGTCTTCTTATTTCGGCGGCGCAGGTAAGAATTGCCACTAGCTCCGCCTGAAAGAGACCGTAGCTAGTCTTCCCAGGCACATCGAGATATTACATCTCGGATGAGTCCCGTACACGCCGGCTCCCACTCCATCTTCCATCTTAGACTCGTCCGTGTACCAATGATGTTTATTTTGGGATGAATGTATTTATTGGAATGAGTGTATTTATTTGTGTGTGATCCTCGTTTGATATAGATGTTGAAAATAATGTTTGAGGGTCGTGACTCGCAATTGATAAGATAAGGCTGGTCGATCAGTGTGGTTGAATGCCAAAGGCAGTTTGTAAGGGCGCTAATGACAACGGCAATTGATGCATCCAAAAAAAAAACACGAACACTTTATGATTATTATATTGGAAAATGGATCATAAATATAAAAAAATTTAAAATTATTGAATGTAGCATAAATATGATAAATAATGATAATGGATACAGATAATGTTCCTATTTCTTTTACTTAGTAGTTATCCTGGCAGATGGATGAACTAATATTGTGTTTTTCTCTTTTTTAAATATTCTATTATTTATTTTTAAATAAATACATTTCTATTCCATATTTATTATCTCATAGCTAATAAATAGAAAGAGTATTTAATTTTTTAAATATGCCTTCATAATTATTAATATATACATAACTGCTCTTAAAGTATTAACCTTAATACCTTTTTTTTTAAGGACTTAATAAGAATTCCATTAAATTCTATTAACATTTATAATATAATAATAATATGAATAACTTCTAGCCCATTAGCAACTTATTATTATCTGGAAATTAATAAGGCATAAAATCATAATAACATTATTTCAATTTTATGATTAACTAATTTATGATGAACTTACTTTAAAGTAATAATATTTTAATTACCTTCTATTTTTTTTACTTTCTCTTACTCCTTAGTAAGACGGAAGTATTGTAGTCGTGCCAAATTTTCCACCAATCAAGTTTTCACCGGAAATATCCGTTTTTGAGGTCCTCTGAGTCCAAACAAAAAGTGGTGTTTTTTAGAAAAGGGTGTGTGTGTGTGTGTGTGTGTGTGTGTGTATGTATGTATGTGAACAGCATAGCATAAAAACGAAAAAAATCGTAAAAAGTTCAAACTTTGGTATTCCGTTTAGTAGGTATCATCATAGGATCTGACAGTAGTTGGTTATCTGTCAAAATTCCTCACCCGGAAGTACCCCACTTTACTGGATGATATTTTTTTTTTACAATTTTCTCAAAAATGGCTCCAACGATTTTTTTTTTCTTTAAACTTCGTATATCAACTTCGTATTCAAAGATCTACAATTTTTATTTGAAGAATTTTTCCGGAAAAATGCATTTAAGGGCACACTTTTTGGGGGAGTGGTGGGGGTTAGGTTTTCCCTCTAAAGTGCTATTTCAGTTTATTACACAATTCTATCATCCAAATAATATTAGTTATGTAATGACATGGCAGGGTCATAACAATGTCAAACCTTCACAACACATAACAAAGAAAAAATAATTTATAACTGTGGCCTAGCCGGCTGCTGTCTTCAAGACAAGGCCGCGGCCAAACAAACAAAACCAAGGGTCAATACTTTACATCAAAGCAAGCACCGCTAAGGCTGGCCACTGACCTAAATCACTGGTCACCAAACTAACCAAGGTCGCACACTAGGACAGATGTCTTGGTGTGAGTGTGGCCAACACTAATATATAAACTCGCCCCATTGGAAGAGGGGATGATTATACGATTATACTTGAGTACGTCTTCATATACGAGCAGCAGTTTACGCGTCCCTATACAGTTTTTATTTATACTTATTACCTTTAGTTGTGCATCTTAGTTCATTTATCTTAATCATTCTAATTTATTAGTTATTTATCTTCTATTTATTTCTAAGTATTTCTTGTTAATAGTTACCATTTTTCACGTTTAAATTATTGTTCAAATACAGTCTATTTTTATAAAATCCGTGTTAATAATTCGAGCACTAACTCCCAAAATTCTCTAAACTAACTTCCGCCCTCTTCAAGCCATCTACTACATATCTCAGGAATCACATTAAACGATTCCACTACATCTTGTAGTATCACGGTGGAATCAGATCATCCAATAAACGATTCCACTACAGTTAATACTAATAGTGATTATTAGAATTAAATATATTGTTGAAATTCCGAGTTTGAATAATATCGGATGACCGAGGAAGTGCCTTTTTACTGAAAAGTATTTTTCAGTTTTCTTGCTATTTTCTCTAAAACGGCTCGCAACGATTTTCTTTTAAACTAGGAATGTGAACTACACATATAAAAGAGCTACAACTTCTATTTCAAACATTTCTCCTGGTAAAGTCATTTAAAGGGGGTTTTTAGGGGGCGGAATGGGGTTATGTTTTCTCTAAAGTGCAATCATAGTTTGATTCATACAATTCTAGCATCTGTATTGGAATCAGATGTCTTGGTATCGGGAGTTAAAGTGATGAGAAGGCGATTGTTAGTTAGAAAGTTTTAGAGAATTGTTATTCGAAATACATACTACTGATTTATGAAAATAAAGTATATTTTAACAAATAATTTAAAGTGTTTTGAAATAGATAAACTAAGATGCACAATTGTAAATGTATTATGAATAGATAAGAATATGAAACGATTAATAAATATTAAAGAAATAGTGTTCAAAACCTTGAATAGGGACGCGCTCGCGATGTGTGAAACTTAACTGACGTGAACGATGACTGATCTCCTACTGGTTGTGAACTGATGTATATTGATAGAATACTGATGTATAACTGATGGAATACTCGTGTATAACTGATCCCCTTCTCCAGTGGGGCGACGTTTATATTTGCATCACTCACACATCGGCTGATGTGTAAGTACGTGCTACACTAAGACATCTCTTGTAGTATATTGACCTCGGTAGTTAACAAGGGCTGGGGTGGCGACGGTTGTTAACAGATGGTGGCCAGGTGGCCTCTTGAGTGTACATAGACCCTTGTATGAAAGGGTTTTGCCGGCGGCGGTTCTTTTGACTGTATATTGACCCCCTGTTTGAAAGGGTTTTGCCGGCGGTTCTTTTGACTGTGTATTGACCCCTGTTTGAAAGGGTTTTGCCGCGGTTCTTGACCTGCAGATAGCGGCTGGCTGAAACCACTAGTTATAATTTTTAGATTTATTTATTATTTAAAAATTATATCTTCTTTCTTCTTGCCATCACATCACACATCTAAACAAATTAATTATAAATAAGTAGTTTCAAGAAATTAATAAACCGGAAGTGCTTTTTTTACTGAACAGTTTTTTTTTTTTTTTTTTTTCAATTTTTGTTATTTTTTCCAACAAATCATTAAATTTGGTATCCTAATTATAAAAATTTGTCAATCACAATTTTTTAAAAATTTTAAGAGAAAGTTGTGTGAGTGTTTCACACCAGATTTTTTTTTTAATTTGTTTTATACAAATTTCTGTTTTCCTTTTATTCATTGTAGATTTATAATTAATTCTCCGTGTCTTATTTAACCTTGTTATTATTGGATTTTTTTTTTTGTTTTTTTAGAAATTTCTCTTACTACTAAAAGAGAAAGGATTATATAACTTTAAGAGGAACTACCTAATTGCTTTTATAGTCAAAGTTTTGAAAATTTCATCACAACTCAAAAAAGAAAATCGATCGAAGTTCGATAATTGCTACCACTTTACTTACTGAATGGAATTTGTTTTGTATGTCTTTATTATTGAATAATATTTTAAAAACGTAATTAAATACAGTCATAGCGACAAACAATACACTTAATCGATTTGAAACTCGATTTGAAACACACACGACTTTCGCTTACTTTAACTTTGGACATTTTTTTTCCAGAGCTGTAACATAAATATAAAAAGGCGAGAGGTTGGATGTGCTGGTATGCCCCGATAGCGCTCGGATAGTCATTTCTGTGTAGTTACATAGCAGTCCATAACACAAGAGTTAATCAGCCATTCTAAATATGATTTAAGGCTGTTCATTTTTATTCATTTCATCAAAATATTGTACCGGATTTAATCATAATCTCAGCTGTTAGGTAGATTATATTTTATAACCACTTTGCATTAAAAGTATCATCATAAACGCCGTTTATCTCTTTATTAGGATAAAATTTAAATAATATTCATTTTTTTTAATCTACTTATAATATGATTTTATTACACTAAGTTTATAGTTTAGAGAATTCGGAGCTGAAGATTTTTTGTCTTTCTTTATTATGTCTTGATTGATTAGTATTTTTATAGGTTTATTATATTGGTATTTTTAAGTTTTGTCTCTACAATGACCTTAAAAAAAACATGAGCAATATATATATACATGTTCAAAAGTCATTTCCCTGCTTTGCCAAAATTTTCTTTCCGGAATCCCTTGTTCATTTCGTATAACATACAATCCAATATCAAAGTTTACTTTTCTATTCTTAGTAAAAATCTCATTTGCTTGATTATTCGACTCGATATTTCCCTATTTCTTACCTTCTTAGATTATTACAGGAGTATTACGCTGGGATCCATAGTTCAAACTTTCTTCTTTTTTTTAATTTAAGGCGCGTCAACATCTATGGTCATTGGCGGCCGGAACCTTCTCAGTGCTGGCCTCCGGACAGTGATTCTTCTCGTTACAGACAACAATGTCTATCACCGTACAGTGAGTGAGCTTTGTGGAGGCTCCTAGGAAGAAAAAAAATCTGAGGGCAGCATAGCTGGACTCGAACCCGGGAGTCCAGTACTCTATCAAAAACGTATTTAATAAAAACCTATGAATTGTTAACGCTGTTTTAAATATTTAATAACTTGTACTGGTTTTACCAGCTAATGTTAAATTTAACAACTGTTTATAATATTAATGTTAACCAAAAGCAAAACAAAAAAAAATCTGGTGTGAAACACTCACACAACTTTCTCTTAACTTCAGTTCTCAAAAATTATAATTGACAAATTTTATAGTAACTGTAACAAATTTAAAATAAAATTCGCGGAAACTGAAAAAAAAAACTGTTCATTTAAAAGCGCACTTCCGGTTTACTAATTTTCTTGAAACTCGAGAATTTTGGCCGTCTATTTATTTCTAATTAATTGTGTTTGGATGATAGAGTTGTATAATCGACTATGATAACACTTAAGAGAAAAACATAACCCCACCCCTCCCCTAAAATGTGCCTTTAAATGAATTTTTCCAGAGAAATGTTTAATTAGAAGTTGTAGATCTTTGTATGTTTAGTTTATACAAGAAGTTTCAAGAAAATCGTTGGAGACATTTTTGAGAAAATTGCAAGAAAATGAAAAAAAAAAAAAAAAATTATGTAAAGTGGTACTTCCGGTTGAGGATTTTTGACAGATAACTTACTGTCAGATCCCATGGTGATACCCAAAAGGAATATCAAGTTTCAACTTTCTACAATTTTTCGATTTTGAGCGATCCTGTTCACATACACACAGAGACCATTTGCTAAAAACCACTTTTTTGGACTCTGGAGACCTTAAAACTGATATTTCCGGTGGAAACTCAATAGTGAAAATTTGACACGATTACAATACTTCCTCTTACGTAAGAGAAAGTAAAAAAAGTTATATTCGTAAATAAAAAACAGTTCATTTTGTCCTTTCTATCTGCCAAATCTTCTTGTACCAATTGAAGAATTCACTGTTTAATAAAGACCGGTTTATTAGTTATAGGAAAAAAAAAACATTTTTATTACCATATATTGTGAATGAAGGTAAAGCGGTGATTAACCTGTAACGTATTCATAAAGTTTTAATTGTTATTAATGATTGTAAAATTGTAATTATCTCTTTTTCTAGTTTACGTTTTAATGTGAGGGTGCTACCACTTTTTTTTATATATTGAGAGCAGCATTTCTCCAAACTTCATGCTGGTGTAACGATCATTGGTTATATTATATTTGGGATAAAACCGGTTTTTTATCTAAAATAGTTTCTTTGTTCGACAGATGAGACTTTATTATTTTATTTATTTATATTATTACAATCAATCCTCAAATTAGTGAGAATGTTTGCATCTCTTCATTAATATATCTTACTTTACAACTATATGCGGCTTACTTAGATTCATTTTACGAGGCATGTCCAGTAAGTAAGTGTACTGAATTTTTGTAGGTTACAAACATTTTTATTTGAACAAAAAAATTACCTGGTTACATTATTAGTACATATGTAAGCTATTTTTCGACATAGTCACCATTTCTCTCAATGCAGGTGGTGAACCGGGGTATTAATTTTTTGATGCCTTCCTCGAAGTAGTTTCCCGCCAACCCCTTCGTCCACTTCTCCACCTCCCCCTTCACCTCCTCGTCGGTTGAAAACCTTTTTCCACCCATGTGCAGCTTCAGGGAGGTAAAGAGATAGTAATCTGAAGGTGCTAGGTCAGGGGAATGCGCGGGATGGTTCAGGACATCCCATTTAAACGAGGCAAGCAGTGTGTGGTCTGGCATTGTCGTGCAGCAGGCAGACTCCCTTTGTTGTTCTGAATCGCCCTCCGCAATTTTTTTAGGGTCTCACAGTATCTTGCAGAGTTGATGGTCTCCCCTTGAGGCATATTTTCAATTAAAATTATGCCTTGGCAGTCCCAAAACACGGATGCCATGATTTTCTTGGCTGAAATTGTGGTTTTGTACTTTTTGGCGGAGGGTGAAGAGGTGTGACGCCACTATTGAGACTGCCTTTTGGTTTCAGATGTGTAGTGTGCAACCCAAGTTTTATTTCCAGTAATGATGGAGCGGAGAAATTCGTCTCCATGGAGTTTGTAGCGTCTCAAAAACTCTTGCTCGACCTTGAATATTTCACACTTGGCGGGAGATTGGATTGACATTTTTCACGAAACGTATTGTCGCGTCGACAGTTCTCAACGTACTGACCTCGAACCGGTCTCGTTGTGGAGGGGAGGAATCAGGCTCACGACAGTGTAGCCAACATGTCGAAAACAAAATCCCTCCGGCCGTGATTGCCTCAATACACTTACTTTCTGGACATGCCTCGTACTTACTACAGGCGAAACTGACCATTGATAAGTGACTCTTACAAATTAAGAGCTATACAATCCTTTTCCTGACCGGGCAATTTTTTTCAATCCCAATACCCGAGGCTTTCCCGAATAATTCCTGCACTTATGTCGTAAGTGATGCACCCTTTCACTCCTCGACACCGCCTCACATGAGCTCGATATTTTTATAAATGTCAACGCTGTGGTAAAGTAGAGTTTCATCTTTGTTTGAATTATTAAGTGAGTCATTGTTAAGACACACACTACTTGTTTGAATGCTTCCTTAGGAGGAGGCGTTCCTCAATTACTCGATAGAATACTCTGAAATGTATTTGGGGTGTTGAGTTGTTGTGTACAAAGTAGGAGGTGGTGTAGCACGAGCGGTTTAGTAAAAGAGCTTGTGTTTGTAAGTTTGAGATAGAGATAGAAGTATTAAGAATAATTAAGAAAACACTGGTAGATTAAATTAAATATATTCTTTAAAGATATTTAAATATTATTCAATAACACGCAATATGCTTATTAATTTACTGAAATTAGTTGGAATAAATTCTTATTTGTTGTGGTGGTTGTTCCGCAGAGCTGGAAAGCATCAGAGACATTTTCCGTGGTAGCCTGCTTCGTTTTGTGGTCATCGACCGGTTTCGGGCGTATTTTTAAACGTATGGAGTTTAAAAATTAGACCCCCACGTGTTGTGTCCATTGTAAGGAAAATTTGCCCTTTAACAACCCAAACACGTGTTTTCCCACCCAGTTGACCATACCCCTTGACCTAGTTTAAGAGTTTAGTTTTAAATACAGTTAAACCAGTCATTGTGAAAACTAAGTTTGCTCTGTGCAAGTCTGTGTTGTCACACTGTCTGAAAAACGCATCCTGAAGGGGCAACTAAAATGAAGCAGGTTACCACGGAAAATGTCTCCGATAAACTCTTATGTTTTAACTTAATCCGCCACTGATTATAAGAGAGCGAAAAACAAGTGTTCTACTTGAATGTCTGTTTCAGACTAACTTGAAGGAATGTCTTCTAATTGTTCGTTCAAATCTTCCCCCGTGAGAAGAAAGGGTATATAATGCTAACAAGGTTCATGAACTCTTCCTGTAACTGTAATTCTTCTACCTGGCTTACCCATTTTCCAACAAGCTCGCATTTTTCTCATAATTTTCTTCAATTAAAATAGATATAATTTCTTGCATCTATCACAACCTCTTTCCTCAGGAAAGATACATTTTGCGAGAAAAATATCTTGAAGTGCCTTTACCCTTTCTAGTACTTTTCCAGTTGAAAGGGTGTTTCCTTTGGAGCTATTCTCCAAGTGTTAGGGTGTAGTGTAGGGTGTAGGGTGTACTGTTCTCCAGTGTAGGGCAGTATTCGAATAAATTGTATTTATGTATACTTCAAATGAATCCGAATATTCATCCATTGTATGTTTACGAATAATTATTGTATTCCCGACTACAGTTATAATTATATTCGCAGGGGTACAGGGATTGATTAACTCAGTGGTAGCGCGCTAGACCAGCAAAGCGGAGGTCCCAGGTATGAGTCCAGCAGTGCTACGGTTAGATTTTTTCTTTTCCTAGGAGCCTCTACAGCTCACTCTCCAGTTTTGTCTGAAACGAGCGAACACTGACCTGAGATCGGCAGTGCACTTAAAATCCTCCGGGCGCCAATGGCCATAAATGTTGACGCGCCTTAAATTAAAAAAGAAACAAAAGAAAAAAGTGAATACAAATATTTATCCAATGTATACTTGAATATATATTTATGAGAACAGGTATGCAGGGATATATTAAATGACTATTCAATATTACCGGCTAATCAATAATGACAAACAATATTATTAAAAAAATGAAATAAACCCAAAATTCATATATTTAAGATAAATAATACGAATAACTGAATTCTGAATACTGTATACCGAATATTATTGCTCGCTTAGTTAGTTTACTCCTCTCTATACCAATCAGTTTCAAGTGATGATCATAAGTGACCCTAAAAGTGTCTCTTGGAGTGCTTTCGTACCACTCTATGGTCATCAGAAGAGGTTAGAAGTCTCGTTACTTCGAGAGTTTAGGTATTTGATCAGCCCCTCCTCACTTGGGAAAAATAAACAGTGTTGTGACAAATATTAAGACTTCACATATTTCTTTATCTATAACTGTAAGGGAGAAGTCACTACATCAGTTCATCTACAATCATGGTAAATGTAATTGTAGATTTCTGCATTTGGAAGTTTGATACAATAAAATTTTGCTTTATTACTTATTTCACAAAGTAATTGAAAGATCATAATCAAAATTTACTGTCATTTTACGAATATCTGTTAGAATAGTGTAATAAGAGCATAAGGGTTCATTTTGACGAGATTGCCATGAGATTTATCAAATTCAGTAAAAAATGGAATTTTATGAGTAGTTAGATACTCACGTAAAAGTGAGCGGTTTACTATAACGCCAGAGGATCTTATTACTGAATTTTATTAATGTTAGCTCGTGTAGATTTTCCATAAAAGTTTAGCTCTTCGAATCCTAGAAGATCCTAGAAGAGAAAGGTAGAAATGATCTTTTATTGTGATAGTTTTTCAAACGTTGGTCAAGAAGTCTAGGTAGGAGTGTTGGTGGTATCTTTAATTTAGTTCAATACGATTAAATCTTGTGTGGACATTGTCGTCAGTTTTAGTCCATTATTGGATACGGTCCAAGATATCTGGACACATGATCTGTGGAGGGATAGGTGAGTTATACGTAAATTAAGTAGAAGATGTACGAATGTTTTCCCTTTAATGTAAAAATTATGCATTTTGATTTATTTGGGTTACTTTTTATTAGCTATGCTCGCAAAAGGGGGCAAAAGGGAGTAGCGACCCTAAGGGTTACCTACCCCCAGCTTGCACTTCGTCAGAACAGTATACAATTACACTTAAACTAATACATACACTCTACTCTTTACAGACAAGGACAAAAATTGTACACAGAAGATTAGATCAGTGGTAGCGCGCTTGGACTAACAACGAGGAAGACCCCGGTTCGAATCCTAGCATGCTGCCTTTAGTATTTTCTTTTCCTAGGAGCCTCTACAGCTCACTGCATTTCGTAGCTAGAGAACATTGCTTGGAAGCCGTCCCTGAGAAGGTCCGGAAGGCACAATAGATCGAACTTTGTTTCAGGTCGCATGCAATTATCCCCTACAACAGTCTACAATCTACAATCTACTTTATTCGCCTTATATATGCGCTAAATTTCACTCTCAGGTAAAGATTAGTAATGAATATAGGCAGGATTATATAGAAAAACGAACACAGAGTATGGGGGAAAAATATATATACGGAAAGAAATGCATTGCCATTAGTCAGCCAAGTTGTAAACTGAGATGGATGATAGAATAAGTTGAAGTATACAATTGAAAATATGATGGATAGTTTAGCTCTTCGAATCCTAGAAGTTCCTAGAAGAGAAAGATAGAAATGATCTTTTATTGTGATAGTTTTTCAAACGTTGGTCAAGAAGTCTAGGTAGGAGTGTTGGTAATTTAGTTCAATACGATTAAATCTTGTGTGGACATTTGCAGTTTTAGTCCATTCCTGGATACGGTCCAAGATATTGCACATGATCTGTGGAGGGATAGGTGAATTATATGTAAATTAAGTAGAAGATGTACGAATGTTTTCCTTTTAATGTAAAAATTATGCATTTTGATTTATTTGGGTTACTTTATTAGCTATGCTAGCAAAAGGGGGCAAAAGGGAGTAGCGACCCCCCACGGGTTACCTATCAATACCCATGCACTTCGTCAGAACAGTATACAATTACACTTAAACTAATACATACACTCTACTCTTTACAGACAAGGACAAAAATTGTACACAGAGGATTAGCTGAGTGGTAGCGCGCTTGAACTAGCAACGAGGAAGACCCCGGTTCGAATCCTAGCATGCTGCCCTTAGTATTTTCTTTTGCTAGGAGCCTCTACAACTCACTACATTGTGTAGCGTCCCTGAGAAGGTCCGGAAGGCACAATAGATCGAACTTTGTTTCAGGTCGCATGCAATAATCCCCTACAACAGTCTACAATCTTACAATCTACTTTATTCGCCTTATATATGCGCTAAATTTCACTATGAGGTTAAAGATTAGTAATGAATATAGGCAGGATTATACAGAAAAACGAACACAGAGTATTTGGAGGGGAACAATATGTGTACGGAAAGAAATGCATTGTCATTAGTCAGCCAAGTTGTTGTAACACTGAGATAGACGGATTTGAGAATAAGTTGAAGTAGACAAATTGAAAATATGATGGATATTTTAATTCTTGCCACTATGCTACATTATAAATAAATAAATAAAAAAATATATATATATATATTTAAATAAATTTTATATCATTAATAATAAAAGTATAAAATATACTTTGTATGTGTATATTATGTTGGAAAGTATGTAAATATTTAATGGCGAGAAAAACTGGTGTTAAAAAATGCATATAAATAAAATGTTGACAAGTGGGCGTGTATATATATATATAAATAAATAAATGAAATTGTTTTGGTTAGATATGTTTGTGTGTGTGTGGTGGTGTGTGTGTGTGTGTGTGTGTGTGTATGTGTGTGTGTGTGTATAGGTGATGTGATTTCAATTACATAGTCATTTGCATGGATTCATTTGTCTTGTTATTATTGTAGTGCAGTTATATATAGTTAGTAGAAAACCTGTCTTCTGTATCACCTGAGTAAAACACACATCTAACATAACAGAGAGACATAACCGCATATATGTGCGCATATATATATATATATATATATATATATTGCATTTTTGTTTGTTTGTTTTTATTTTTAGTATTTACTTTTTCTATTTCATCTTATCGTTTCGAATATTATTTTTAGTTTTATTTTTTTAACACGTATTATTAAATAAACCACAATTTTTTTTTTTTTTTTTGCCATTGGTGGGGGAAAAATTAAATTTATTTTACATAGAGATACAAATTATTTAAAAAAAAAAAAAAAAAACGATTTTTCTTTGAACCATGTGGTTACTTGATATGCTAAAGAAGACGTAACAAAAAAAAAAAAATTCACTCTTCAAAAATTTATAGAACTATAATATAAAAAGTTTTAATATCCTAACTTTTTTTTACTTTCTCTTATTTTTTTTTTTTGGCGGGGTTTAGCCAAATTTCTTCGAAAACTCTTTTACTTGATTTTTTTATGTAGTTAATTTCCGAACTTTCTACAGACCGTTAAAAGAAATCACTTTATCTTTTTTTCCTTTAAATTGATTAGTTTTCAATCAGCTTTTCTTTTCCTAATTTTTGCTTAAACTGATTTTTACTTTCTATTAATGCTTCGAAAGGAAGGAAGTTGAAAATTTTTCGACCTTTTGTCTTTTCAAGAAATAAAAACAAATCATAATGTTTCTAGCGATTGGTGTGGCGTTTTTTTTTTTGGTTTTGTTTAAGAACAAAAAAAAAAAAAAAAAACAAAAACAAATAGAAATGTCGCATAAACTTGATATTTGATATCCGTTCAGATATCACCATAGAACTGATAGGAAGGAATCCTGTTGTAATGTTATGGTGTGATGTGTGTTTGTAGTATGCTGGTAGGCTGTGTAGCACGAGCGTTTTCCTGAAAGGGCTTGTATGTTTGTTTGAGATAGAGATAGAAGTATAAGAATATAATGACGAAAGCACCACTGATTATAAAATAAATATATTTTCAAACTGAATTTAAATAGCTTTATAATATCACAGCGATTAAGTATAAATCAATTAATTAATCTAGGTTAAATGCCAAACTCTTATGTTTTAACTTAAAACTGGCACTGATACTAGGAGAGCGATTCCTGAAGTGTTATGGTTTTGGAAGCAGAATTGCGACTTAGTTGATTGAAGGCTGAATTTAGACTGTCTTCTTTGTTGGAAGGTAGAGTACAGCCTGTTCGAAGGAATGCTCTCTCTCTCTCTAGCGGCGGGAATTAGCTTGTACAAAGGTTTGCCCTAACGGGATTTGTGCCTTTGTTTAATGATCCAAATTTACAGTACCTGACACTAAAGTACAATCTTTTTGAAGATAATTTCACAGTCTCATATATTAACAAAATTAGATAAATTATTTTTAAAAACTATTATTTTTCATTTCGTACTTCCACTACACTGTCAACAGCGCCCGCTCTATGTAGGGACGTGCCGCCATTTGGGCTGTGAGTGTGAGAAAAAAATGTTGATGTGTTAAATACTCACTTAATAGAAAATTTCACATATCGATTTTTTTTGTTCGCTAAAAATTTATAGTGCGTAGCGTATTTATATATTATATCTACAAGCTAAAAAATTTACACTACGTATTATTGAAAAATTAACGCAGAATTTGTAAAGGACGATGCTTCAACAGAATAGCATTAATATGAGTGTAGAGCGCTGGTTCAGCTTGTGTTAAAATATATATATATATATATATATATATATATATATATATTCCTAAGGGGCGGCAATTTGTCTTTTTGTACGGGGCGACGTTATCACTAGAGCGGGTGCCTCCAATTAAATCCATCTACCGTCTTCAACTGAATAGAGCAGAAGCCCGCCGTGTTTAAAACAAGGTGCGGGTGGGTTGAGAATCAGGTTTCATTCATGGAGTACTACATGAATACAAGTACAGTTCCATCGCCTGATGTAAGATCAAGGATAGAATAGACTACAGTAAGGGAGAGTGATTTCAGAGGTCCACAATCATCGCTATTTAAAATGGATCTATTGTGCGAAATCCTCCCCCGATTAACTTAGGCTCACTGCAGGCCCAGAGTATGTATGCAGATCCTGTATACCATAAGCAAATCCTAAAGCCACCTGAGGGTTGCCGCAAGCGATTCAGTGCCCAGTTGGAGGGTCCTCGCAATAGCCAAGGATATGGAGCACATATCTTTCTCGGTCAAACGAAACCCATAATGATACATTATTGGCCAGACCCAATAGGCTGATATACTTCCAGAGCCTTGAGTGCTACAACAAATCCACCACCATTATCATCCATCTTCTTTTCCACAAAAACACATTAAACTACCAAGATTATCAGAGATATTTTCCGTAATAGCCTGTTTTTTTTTTTTGGTCATCGACCGGTTTCGGGCGTTTGCCTTATCATCAGAATTTGTCAAACAGAGTGTTAACATAGATTAGCACAGAGCAACTGTGCTTTTTGTTGACAAAAAATCTTTTTGGCTTTAGGATTTTGTTTATGAACAGAGATTTGATCAGCGCAAATCTCTATGTTATCACACTGTTTTGAAAAAAAGCATCCTGATAATGGGCGAACGCCCTGAAACCGGTCGATGACCACAAAAAGAAGCAGACTATCATGGAAAATATCTCTGTTGCTTTCCAGCTCTGCGGTACCAACCACAACAACTACCAAGATCACGCACGCGGCCTTGGTTTATTAGCCTTGGTTACTTAGTGAAAATATCAATAAGTATCTATAATTGTTTTTGAATGTTTCTTATCAGATATTTAATATAATTATGTTACTATTTTGAATTTTTTTTTTTTTTTTTTTAACAAAATAATTTTTGGTTTGAATTCTGCTCAAAATTTAACGGTCTGTTTTATTTTCGTAAGAAATATATTCAGTCTTATTGGGCATACTTAAACCGACTAATAATTTCGCATAATCTTAGTGAAGAAAATTATCTTAATTTCCGTTTTGATATTACTAGGGTCAGTGGCGTAACTAGAGGACACACTTTTTGACCCACAGCTGTGAGTATTATATTTAAAAAATTGTATATTGTAAATTAACTAAAATGACGTAATTTATTTTGATTTTTCCATTCACTGATCTTGGATTATTTTTATTATTACTTCCAAAATATTAAATTGTTTTATATTAAAACTTTTCAAAATTAGAGAAAAAATATATTAAAAGAGAAAAGTATTAAAAGGAAGAATAACCAGCAAAAAAAACCCTACTCATTTTACTACTTTGTCAGTAATTTTACCTTATGACTTCATTCGGCTTTATTAAATTCCTTTTGTACCTGATGTATTTGCTGGCACACCTAACAGGTACAATGACCAGCTACAATAACGTCCTTACAAACACTAAAATCTTACACTTTATTACCAAAATGCTATAAAATAAAAAACCCTAACCTTACACAACAGTGTTTTATTATACTTAGTTTTATATTTAGTGTTTGATTTATGATGCAAGCTAACTACTTGTATAGCGCGCTTTTTTTTTTTTACTATCTTTCCTTCTTCTGCCGCCTTCTATCTTGGTACGTTTATAAGATAGACTGTATGTAAGTATTATTCATATTTCTCTAGTCCTAGCATTAAGTATTTATTACAAATTTTACATTGCTTTAAATTTAATCTTAATGTCAATTTTTGCAACTTAGTTTCATTAGCTTAATATTATTTAAATTTTAAGAAAGACTTCTAGTAGTTAGTAACTTCCAGAAAGAAGGATGTTGGATGATGTAGTCCAAGTCATCCAATATAAGACGGTAGTTCAGGCTGGGCTTTTAGTGAGGGGGTGCTGTATCTTTCCTGGACTTCTCTCCGGGATATCTGGTTGGTTTCCTCACTGGGCATTGCAGAATAAAGAGACATTTCTATACAATGGCGGACCGCTTTGGTAGGGTTTGTGAGACGGAGGAAGAAACACCCGTACATTTCATGACGGATTATTTGCGCTGTGAAGAAATTAGGTTCAGGAACTTTGGCCGGAACAGGATGTCGGTGGAGGGGATAGGCGATGTCTTTTAAAAGGTTATGGTCTCCAATTTGTTCGGACTTTGTTTAAACTTAGGTGGGTGATACCCAGGCCCGGTCTTTTGTTCCGAACGCGGTAGTTGTAATTGTTTTCGGGCAGCTATATGGGCCAGTAGAGGCTTGGATAGCGCAAGGTTTAGCCCTTCTATTCTTTGAATAATAATAATAATAATGATGACATTGAACATTTATGGTCACTGGTGCTGGAGCGTTCTCAATGCACTTCCTCTGTCTCCGGACAGCGTTCACTATTCGACAGACAACACTGTATAATCTTTCGCAACATACAATCAACAAGTCAACAAGTGTAGTGTGTAACAGAAACATTAAATTGAAGTAAACTCTCTACTACATAAACTTGATAACTTTACTCTGACAATGGATGGAAAATCCGAAACCCGGTCAAAAATAAAACAGAAATATGCATGCTACAGATTAAAATACCAGATATTATCCAGCATTGCGGGGACCCATCCACATATGTATTCAATAGAAAAAAATAATAATAACAGAAAAATTAAAAAAAAAAACAACATCCATCTCCTGGCATATTTTATAATAGTAATTAATTACTACTAAAACTATAAAAGAAACTTTGACTCTTATAAAACATTGTGATATTTTAAAATGTTAAAATTCCCCGGGGAAAACTTGATTTTTGGTTAATCCTAAGTAATAAGGTTTTTTTTTTTTTAAATGTGATTGATGCTGACTTCTGGGTTATAATGTAGAGACAATCAAGTCGCAACCTGCAAATGGTGTTAACCAATATGTTCCCCACGCAACTAATACAAATTACGATGATAAAGAAAATTGGTCAAGTTTCATAAATGTATTAACTGCAATAAAAGAAAGGCATGCGAATAGATTAGATTAGATTTTAAAAACGGGGAGGACGAGAGACTCATTCCGCGACCACTGCGACTTTGCATTAAGAGGTGGTCTATCGTGGCTTCCCTAAGATTATAGCAAATCCTTCAGCTTCGCCCTCTAAATCTCAGGCCTAGCAAAGCTGAAATTGGCACCGTCATAAAGCTCGGGCTTCGTGGCTTTGGGAGACATGTGAGTATTTTTCATATCACTTTTTCGGATTCAGGATATTTATTTATTTATTTATTTGTTTATTATATTTTTATCAACAAACGGCGTAAGCCTTATGGTTGAAGTCATTACATGTGATACATAAAATAATAATAGTAAAATAATACATGCTCATTTAACAATTTAATCTTCAAGTAATGCAAAAATGTTTTTTGAAAAGTCCAGATGCCATTTGAAAACCCACATCACCAGGAATATACTCATTCCATGATCTGCATATTCTACAAATGACGTCAGCGTTGAACAGCGCAGTAGTCTTAACGGCAGGGACCACGAAATGCGAAGTACTGCGTAAACAGCGAGGTGGTACATGAAAAGGAATGGCAGCAAGTAGCTCCATGCAATCAATTTCGCCATTCAAGAGCTTCTTCAAGAATAAAAGACCAGCATTTCGTCTTCTAGACTCTAAAGAGCATAAATGAGTAGCACCGCTGGGTAACCTTTTCTTAAAAGTCCTGATGAAACGGTTTTGTAAAGCTTCCAGTCTGACTATATCCTTCTTGGTGTAAGGTCACCAAATCAATGACGCGTACTCAAGAAGGCTTCTAACGTATGCAAAGGTACACAGTTAGCACCGCTTTGGGATCTCTAAGATCACGAGTGTGCCTTAATACAAAACCCAGTGCTCTCGTTGCCTTCCTACAAACATATTCAAACTGTTTTGTGAAAGAGAGGTCATGACTCAGAGTAACTCCTAAATCCTTCACGTTACGAGTCCTCTCCAAAATGGTTTGCCATCAATGAGGTACTGATATGATATAAAAGTCTTTGTGCGATAAAAAGAAATGACTTGGCATTTTTTAACATTTAGCTCCATGCCATTACTGCAGCACCAGGCAGAAATAATGCGGAGGGTATCTTGAATTATAATGCAAGATATATGTATAATGCATACTTACTTACTTAGTCGGAGACCTCTTCATATCCTAGGGTGTCGAGGTTTGCAGAAGAGCTCCATCTTTCCCTATCTCTGGCTAAGTTTTTGGCCTCTTCCCATCTGACCCCTCTTTTTGTTATTACCTCTCGGAGGTTGTCCTCCCAGGTAGTTCTCTTTCTTCCACGGGGCCTTCTACCAGTCATTCGCGTTTCGCATGCTTTCTTCGGGTACCTCTCGTCACGCATTCTACACACATGTCCAAACCATCGTAGCTGACCTCTCTCAATAACTTAAGATACCGGTTTGCTTTTAAGTGTGATTCTAATGGTGGTGTTGCGGATTCTGTCTCTTCTGGTTCTTCCTGCCACTTTTCTTAAATACCTCATTTCTGCGGCTTGGAGTTGGCTACGTTCCGCTTCTCTTAGAGCCCATGATTCACTTCCATATGTCAGCGTTGGAACGAAGGTCGAACGGAAGACTGGCATTTTTGTGTCCTTTGTTACTTCTTTTTTACTGAGAAAATTTCTGTTTATGGCGTAGAATAGTCTTCCTGCGGCGTCTACTCTTGCATTGATTTCATTTTTGACTTTGCCGCTCTTACTCAGCATCACGCCCAGATATTTAATCACAGACACTTGTTCTATCCGTTTTCCGTCTATTTCTATTTGCAATTGTTCTTCGCTTCTAGACACTGTCATACATTTAGTTTTGGAGGTGTTAATTATCATCTTTCTCTTTTTGAGCTCTTCTGTCAGTATATTAATGTTCTCTTGGTATAATGAATAATAAATGTTAAAATGTATATTTCTGTAGAAAACTGGATATCGTAAATTTGACATTATTACAATACTGATTTTTTACAAGCCTTAAGAGAAAGTAATTTTAATTAAATTATATAATAGTTTACATATTGCTTTTTTTTTTTAAAAAAAAAAGTTAAAGTTTGGAAGGAAGGATTTATATTTAAAAGAGTAAAGTTAAAGAAGTTTGTTGATGGAAATATGCGGTGTTGTAGGTCCTCCCGTCTTTGTTGGGGAGACCTGTAAGTAGTAAGGAAGATGCTTTGCCCTAAGGGTTTCACAGCCTCTCTATCTTTGTCTAGCTACAGAATCTCCTTATCTAGGACAAACATCGACCTTTCTACCTATAAAATATTATACCTTCTGCTATATACTTCTTTTTTTTTTTTTGTTTTTTTTTTTGTTTTTTTTTTTTTTTTTTTTTTTTTTTTTTTTTTTTTCTGTTTATATATCTTCTCTCTTTGTTTTGTTTTTCTTTTTTTTTTTTTTTTTGTTACAATATACAGTAGAAGGAGCTAAAGATTTTAAAACTGGAATTATTCTCAACTTTTTTAAGATTTACTATTTGAATATTTTTTTATGTTAAGGGGTAATTTTTTTTTTTTTTTTTTTACTTTTTATTTTATTTATGTGATTTATTAAAATAGTTGGTTACTGTTATCTGTATGTGTTAGAATTTGTGACAGTAAAAATATATTCCTTTTGTATTATTTATTATAACGCTTTTATAACAAACACTCTTAACTTATTCAAATAGATAAACTTGATTTCTTTTATGTAATCTGTAAAGTTGGACATCCATGATGTATCATAAGATTTTTTTTTTTGTTTCTTCTTAAATTGCTATAATTTCAGTTCATCTTTTATTAAAAAAAAGATGCATAAATACTGCATTATACTGAAGTAATAATAAAATAATTGTTTGGGGTTCCGTTTTTTTTTTTTTTACAATCTTGTTGACGCGTCACATTTAATGCAAGAACTGGCAAGACTATGGAATATGGCATAGGACTTCAATATACATACATAAAACTAGATATGCCTTCAGTAAAAAATAAAAAATCTTATCTTGGATTGATTTTTAGTGAAATGTAATTATAGCGCCACTGTAGCTACGCATATATTGCGCATATGAAACCGCCTCAATAGACTCCAGTGTTCGGACATTATATCGTTTTATATAATAAGCTTTCTCTCTCTTTCCAAACCCCACCAGAAGAATTGTTCAAATAAGAGCCTAATTCGGAGTCTTAAGTCGAATGTTATTAAGTCAATCTTTAAACAAGTACATAGCAATCTATATAATCAACGAGACAACACGTCTTAAAATATTTGCGATGTCAGTATGCAACAGTCTGTTTATGAGCTTATAACCAGTTTGCTGTAACACAAAAATTATTTTTGACCAGTATAATGGATATGATAAGGAGAGAGAATTAGAGTTAGAGAGAATGGGTTTTAGAGAAATAAAGTAGAATATATATGCTGAACACTGTGTAATGAAAGGAACACACAAACTGCAAGGACTTTACAAGTATGTAGAATTTAGGTTGCGAGAGATATATATAAACATAGAGACAGACTGGCTGAGTGGTGGTGAGAAGGTAGTAGATGGTTGCTGACTGGTTGTTAACTGCTCGTCGTAAACTGTACTGCTGTCGCTCTATTTATATGAATCGAACTGTCTCTTCCTAGTCTAGCCTAGGTGGGGGAGTGACTAAATTTGATTCGTTTAATATGTTTCTCCGGTCTTTGGTTTCTAATGAATCTTTGATGATTCCGATTCCATTTTACAACCAGTTTTCTCCTCTTTGGTAATTATAATTCATTAATGTAATTGCTTGGCTTATATGATAACAAAATTTTAGGAAGATCTGTAGATTAAATTTTATATATTTCAGTAAACATATTTTTTAATACTTAGCAAAACCGTATGGAATTTTGAAATAGCGTTTTAGCGAGGAAAGCCTTCAATTCGACGCACGAAGAGACTTACCGCGAAATTTGAAGAAAACGAAGGAGTCGTTGTTTTCGAGAAAATTGTGTGTATAGACACATATACACACCTCTCATTCAGGCAACCATTTGCTAAAAATAGTTTTTCTTTAACGGGGAGGGGGGTTCAAACATGCACCCAATTTCAAAAAAATAGATGGTAGATAGTAAAGAAAATATTAAAGAGCAAGTAAAAGTAAAGAAGTTTGAATCTTTTTGGACTCTTTATTTAAGAAGTTATTTTGAACTCAAATATCTTAAGATCTAGGAGGTTCTAATAATTGTTTAAATAAAAGAAAAGCCAAAAATAAATAAATGAAACGAAATAAGTAATAAATAAAAACAAAATGGTTTGTTAACCAAATACAATGATTAACATTTCAGACTATTTTTTTTTTTTTTTTTTAAACTAAACAAACAACTGCATCAAGTTAAAAGAGATTTATTGTTTTCAGTCAAGAGTAACAACTCAGTTTTTAAAGTTTCCCACGTCTTGCCACAAGCCAGCGTTGCGAGTCGCCTATTAAAAGTGACATATACTTAAGCATCAATTTTCACTCAAGAGTTTTTATTCTTCTCCTTCCTCTTTCTTCTAACTTTAGAATGATGATGATGGTCGTTGCGTCATCGTTGTAAATTTTTATAAATAGATATTAATAATGAAAATAAAATTTATTAAATAGTATAAATAAATAAATAAACATTAGATTGAATTGGAAACAATGTTGATGAAATAGCTGAATAATTGTTTGATATAAACACGTTCAAAATCTTTCTTTTTTTGACAAGTGTTACAATATTATGAATAATAATGTTACAAATAAATAAGTGCCATTGGCGCTAATAAACCATTGATGAAGTATGCGCAAAAAGGAAAAAGTGCCAGTTTTTTTCCTTGATATTAATTTAATAAATAATTTTAGTTTTTTCTTTGGGGGAGCATAAAAAAATAAATAAATCTTTGCAATCTGGATCTATTCCGGCATACTTGATATGTTGTATATAATCGCCTGTAAATTGTAGGCAAGTACGTCTAAGTCGATGCGTTTAAGTGGAGAACCAGAATTTAACTATGAGTAACTCTAACCCAAATATTTGCACACATTCCCGTGCAAGACGGCCTTAAATGTAACATTGGTATGTCAGAGTCTGAGTTCTTTCTGTTTCTTTTTAGGCTGCGACAAACTTCCGCTTAGCTGGATATCCAACAGAGCGCTCCTCGAGTGGTCCAGGTTGTATTTCTTTCAGTTTTGGCCCCTAGGTATCGTTACTGTCAAAATCAATTACGAGTACATTTAGAAATAAGCGGTTGCGAATGTTAGAAAAAAACGATGTAGCCTCTCCTTTGACGTTTCATAATAGTACAAGAGCTATAATTGTGCAAAGGATAAATTTGATTCTTAAAGTATAATATTTATATGTATGTTGGGAGTGGTAGAGCTCCCGTGGGAGAAAGTATCCAGATAGGAGCATCCTCTTTCAAAAGAGTCAATGAGTTCATTTACCTTGGTTCTCAAGTCAATTCCTTCAACGAAATTAACCAAGAGATAAAAAGGAGAATCATGACTGCCAATAGGTGCTATTTCGGCCTGGTAAAATTTTTTAAAAGCAGCCTAGTATCAAGAAAGTCGAAGTTCAGGCTGTACAAAACACTAATCCGCCCAGTCCTCACGTACGCATCCCAAACATGGACCCTCCCAAAAGCAAGTGAGCGTAACCTTCTTGTCTTCGAAAGGAAAATTCTTAGAAGAATCCTTGGACCCGTAAGGGAGGAAGGCAGATGGAGTATAAGAAAGAATCAGGAGGTATATGAGCTGTTTGGGGAAGCAGATGTTGGGCGGATAATAAAACTTAGTCGGCTTAGCTGGGCAGGACATGTAGCCCGCATGGGAGAGACAGACCCCATCCAAAGACTATTGAACGGAGAGTTGGGTCAAAGCAGGAAGGTTGGTAGACCCAAACTAAGATGGCAAGATGGAGTAGCCAACGATGCAAGAAGCCTACTGGGGGTTTCTAATTGGAGAGCGGCAGCACAAAACCGCGACGAATATCACAAATTACTAGAGGAGGCCAGGACCCACTATAGGGTTGTTGAGCCACGGAGATAGATAGAAAGTATAATATTAATAGAAATATCGATCAGAGAATATATGGTCGAATAACTTCAAGTAATGGCCAAGATTTTCTACAATCATTCATTTTTATGTGTGTATTTTTATGAAATTTTCCATGGTAGCCTGCTTCATTTTGTGGTCATTGACCGGTTTCGGGCGTTCGCCCATTTTCAGGATGCCGTTTTTCAGACAGTGTGACAACACAGACTTGCACAGAGCAAATTTAGTTTTACACACTGACTGGTGTTTTTAACTGTATTTAAAACTAAACTCTTAAACTAGTTCAGGGGGCATGGTCAGCTGGATGGGAAAACACGTGTGTTTGGGTTGTTAAAGGGCAGATTTTCCTTACAATGGAAACAACACGTGGGGGTCTAATTTTTTAAACTCTGTTGTTGGTGGGAGATTTACTTTACAATTAACTAATCAAAATAAAATATAAAAAATATAAAAATTTTTAATTTTTAATTTAATTTTTACTTTTTTAATTTTTAATTTATGTCACACTGTCTGAAAAACGCATCCTGAAGATGAGCGAACGCCCGAAACCGGTTCTTTGACCAAAAAAAATGAAGAAGACTACCACGGAAAATGTCTCTGATTCATTTCTATTGTTATTTTGTTTTTTAATACTTTTAAGAATACTGTGATCGTATCAAAAGTTATGAAATTCAATTTTATTTTGATTTTTGTACAGTATTTCATGTTTTCAAAAAATGAAAACTTTCAAACAAATTTGAAATAGCGACTAGTAACTTTATTGAATTTTTTATTCTTTACTTCTTTTTTTTTTTTTTTTCAAAATTTACTTTAGCTTCAACGATTAATTTAAAATTTTGTATATTGAATACACATATACAGACTGTCACTTTTATTTAAGGACTTTTTCCCAGGGGAAAATTAATGTTTGCTAGTTCTGAAGGGGGGAGCTACAAAGATAAAATTTCTTCTAAAGTGCCACCCACTTGAGGCAATTACACAGGTTTACTACCACTTTTACAATACTGAGGTAAGTTTAAATAAATTTTAAGAATTCCAAGTTTAGAAGTTAAAAAAAAAAAAAAATCTGGTTAACTTAGAAGGACGACAACGACTTTAAATAAATGGATTTTTGAATTTCTGGGAACATTCTCGAAACTGGTACTGCTCCTAGTGATTATCTTGAAAAAAAGTAATAAATATGAAAAATAAAATCTGATTAGCAAGACATTTATATTAATTAAGAGATTCTGTGGTATCTGTTAAAAACCTTAGGTTTCAAGTGTTGTTGATGAGGCACTGGACACAGCTGAGGCTGAGTA